>VOQJ01009891.1:21390-35774 GCA_015052665.1 Apistogramma diplotaenia
GTCAGTTCAACCAGACAGAAGGCGAGCAAAGAGGATGTCAGACTGAGTGGAACTGTGGGTGAATAACGCAAAAGTTTGGAGCAAAGGTTTTAATCTTAGCTTGTTTTGTAAAGGTCTGAGCAGTTCTGGTGTAGCCGCATCCCAAATACCTTTGCATAGTTAAATGAGGATCTTAATAAAAGGTTGTCTTTGTTGTAGAGAAAGGATGACATTGAGTGCATGGTTACATTCATGAAATCGCAGTAAGCAGGACCTCAGTGTCCCTTGCTCTGTTGCATCGAAGGACACAGTTATGAAGAGAAGCAGGATGAAAAACTTTTTCTTTTTTTTTTCTGTAGCGCTGCAACATTGTTCAGAAGCCGAATGTCTTTGTATTGATTTAGCAGAAAGAAGAAGCACAGAAATTTTTCACATGTTTATATCAAGGACACAGCGGGATAAACAGCCTTCACTCAGCCTGCTCAAGGCCCAGCCAGCGCGGGTTATAAAAATCCTCCCGTCTCAAGGAGAGATTACATTATGTCTTGTTGCAAAAGCACAGAGTTGAAAAGACAGCTACCGCGCTCGGTCGCTCTTTGTCAGGCCTCCTTTTCTCCCTTTGTTTGTTTATCAGATTTGTACAAGGTGTCCTTAAGTAGCTCTCCACTTAACCATCTTTCCCAGAGTGAATTTAATCAGTCCTAAATATTCTTTTAACACCTTTAACCCCACTGACCTCCCACCTCACGACGGGCAGTCAAATACTGTTTAAACCGTTGGTGCTTTATTTAAAATATGGATTGAAATCCGTAAAGTGATGCCACATATGTCAACATGCCTGTTAAATAATCATAAATACACATGAAATCAAGATTTTTTTTTTTTTGGCAATGCCAAAAAGCATATAGAGACCTATAGTTTAATTACTGTATAATGATGCCCACACACTTACATATTTATGTACCGCCTTTGCATCTAAACAGCAGGTAAATTAAAGGAAGACAGCAGGCTATGAAATCAAGATGTCAGTTTAAATGACAACAGATGGGGTTTAATAATGCGGCGTATCCTCTTTTCAGCTGCGTTATGTGTCTCTATCATTTCCTGTGAACTAGGAAGTCTGAAGCAAATGGATTGCAATGGCAGGCCCCATTACTTATGCTCAGAGACTGGCAAATGTCAAACTTTCGATGGCTGTTGCTGAAGTGGTGAAAACTTTCAGGTTTTCAACTTGAGGAGGAAATTCGGGAGGTGAAACGCTGATAAGGCATTAATGAAATGTGCAGATAGTTCTGCTTTCCCAGGCTGAGGGTTCTTCTTTTTTTTTTTCTTTGACATGAAGCAGACCCGTTCTCTGGCACCGAGCCTGCTGGTTCCGAGCCCAGTTTGACTTCGCTCATCATGGGGAGGTCCTCTCACAGTCCCAAAGGAAAAAAAAAAAAATGTGAGCACTCTTCTTACAAAACATGGCACCCTGTTCTGTGAGAGTTGCCGTGTCGTCTGTGGCTCTATGTCAACGCTCCTCTGATTTCAATTTAGGTTTATAGAAAACATCGCGAGTGTCTTTTCACACCTCAGCAAAGAAAACAAAGTGCTCTTCTCTAAGTCGCCACTGCCAATGAACAGTGTGCTGTCAAATAAAACGCAAGATCAAGTTTGTGCGTGCGTGTGCGTGCAAAACACACCGTTGTCTGCCTCTGACCTGCACTCCTCAAACACTCTGTTGTGCCACCCAGACAGGCCGAGTCGCACAGCTTCAGCCACGGCACCGTTTTGTGTCTAGTGGTGAAATTTAGAGCAAGGTCAGAAGCACAGAAGATATTTACTCCGACGAGAGCCATGGGAAAGTGAATTACAGAGGGAGGGCGGACAAAAGGAAGTGCCATTAAACTAAGTGGCTAACTTTCATAAATCTCACGATGGGTTCACGCCAGCTTGACACCTATGAGCTCACACGCCACATCCCCTCTTGAAAAATATTACATGTTCATAGACCAGATATTTAATAAGGGGAGTAATATATTTAAAGATGAAGACGAATGCGGCACAGAAAGCGACCTCTCGAACCCACACAGCAGACTTCACTTCGATCTCAACTGCATACCGGTGACATTTCAAAACTGTGTTTTGCACAGAGATCCTGTCACACTGACAAAATCAGACCGACAGACAGACACATAACACCTGCCAAAGAACTCAAAACAGCCTTTGTGATGGTTCCTGCTACAGTAGGTATCTCTTGGAGCTCACTGAATACAGTACCACCCACGCAGCTGCGGCTCCGAGACATTTTCCCTGCAAAGACAACTCCAGCTGTCTTAGCTGTTGTCCTGCATCCACTTGGATGTATCACACTCACAAAGAAACCTATACTTGCCATCCACGCCCATCACTCCACGCCCATCACTACTAATTTTGATCTTTGTCACTGAGTCCAGATTACTTCAACATACAAAACATTTTTTAATAAGTAAGTATTGTTTTGCGCTTTAGTAGCAGTAAGCACTTCCTGAAGGCTGATCGCACAAATGAAATCCTGAGGTTGCCGTGACCCAAGAAGACAGCTCTTTGGCACATTCAGCCAAGCTGGCCTTGAAGCACAAGTGTGGAGAAAAACACAAGGTTTTTTACCAAGCACTTGGGGCTTAGACACCCACAGACACTCCAAGACAGGTTTCAGAAACTTAAAAGGACAACTTTGTATGATTCAAGGCTTTGCATTAAATGGCTCCCCTGGAAAAGTCTTGTACTGCATTGTTTGTTGATTTGTTGGGCACTCTTCTGGCGGTTGCTATAGTGACTGCCTCCATTTTCTCTCTGTGGCTGCGCACATAAAGGACTTCGTCCTTGTCTCCATTATAGTTACAAATTGAATACTGCACTTTCCAAGGACTCATGTCACCAACTTACAGCAAAGTGAAAGTGTGTGTGTGTGTGTGTGTGTGTGTGTGTGTGTGTGTGTGTGTGTGTGTGTGTGTGTGTGTGTGTGTGTGTGTGTGTGTGTGTGTGTGTGTGTGTGTGTGTGTGTGTGTGTGTGTTTATTGCAGAGCATGAAAGAAGACAAGTTGGCTTTAGATTTGTTGGACAAATGAAAAGTAAAATCTACAGATTTAGAAAAAAAAACTTGGGTCTTTTTTATGAATCAGAAAGGAAAGGACTAACAACACAAGTATTGAGATGAATATGGAAACATACAGCGAAGCACAAGGCAGATTGAAAGAGATGAACATTTAAAAATGAATAAGAAAGGGTCTGGAGCTGATAGTCAAGACTGTGTATACCAAAGGCTTATCAGAGCAATTTAGTTAAGAGAACAGCTCAAACCATAACAAACTGTGAGCCATCAAACGCTGCAACCTCAGTGTGTGTGTGCGTGTGTGTGTGTGTGTCAATAATTTGACTGTCTCCTGTAACTTTCACAGTGTGCATATTAGGTGCATGTGAGAACGGCAGCATCGGATCAGATATGACCTCTTTGATCTCTCTAATAAAAAGCCAGTGTGATGCTGATTGTGCTTCAACACTGCCTTGTTCTCACAGACGTCCTCCTCCTGTGTGATGGGATGGCATCACCTTCACCTGAGCCAAGCAAAACTACGAGGTGGACAATCTCTCGCTGTGTTATGCACAACAGCGTGAAAACAGCTGGACTGAAAGCGGAAGCATCTCCATCAGACCAAGGTTAAAGTAAAAGTAAAAGAAATGAAAGCTTTGAGGGGAAAAAAATTACAGCTGAAATTATTTGTAAACTTGTTAGTTTGGTAAAATAACTAAATAATAAAAATGTGTTTACAGAAGCAGCTCTGTCTCCTACGAGCTACTTGTCCAGTCACTTCTTGTCCCTCAGATTTACAGTTTTATAGAAACCTGTGTGTATTAACCTCAGCAGTTTTTAAGATCAGGCCAGCGATACACAAAGCCTCTCTTTGAACAAACACAACTTTGCTCATTGTTTACCTCAGCTGTGAACCTCTCACCGAATGCGGGTAAACGGCAAACATGAACGTAACACATGCTTGTGATAGGTCGGTTCATAGTCTGTTTGTCTCTCCTTTAGTAACAGTGTTCAAGGTTGGTGTATAAACACAAGGCCACCCAGATTACAACAAACAAAACAGCAGATATGTTAGCTCCCAGGCTCTCCATCGTGGCCCTAAATTTGTCAGATTGTATTCATTTGAAGAAGCTTTAAAATCCTCTTGCTTTTAATCAATCTTCCGTGTGTCTGTCTGTTCTTCACAGAACCCCAGTTTCCTTATGACAGGTGAAATTAAGGACATGAATAAGTGCAGTGTCAAGTCTGAGGTCATTCAAATGAGCCTTTGTCCTCTTGCTGTTGTTAGGCAACATGTCAAAGGCGTCACGGAGGTTGTGACGCTACCTGTGATAATTAAATACGTCTTTTAAGGCATCAGGATGTTAGCTATCATTCCTGCTTGGTTCCACCACATGTTGAAGCATTTCTGTGACTCGCAGCTATAATTGAAACGTTTGCGTTCAAACGTTTCAAGGCAGAAGTTTCTCACTATTTGGAAAATGAACTACATTTATACGGCGTCCTTCTTGTCTTATCCACCACTCAAAGCCAGTACACGAGGTACTGTAGTCTTTAACTGAAATCACAGCTAAGGGTGGACAGAAGGAGTGATGAACTACAGTAACATCCGTCTGAGGACATGATGCCCCGCTAATTGCAGCCTTAGGCCACTCCAGCCAAGCAGGGGAGTCTTGAGTTTGCCCAGACTGCTTGACAACCGGATGCCAATAAAAATGCCCTATGTGCTCATGCTGTATTTCCTAGCCTTGACAATCTATTCACCTGTCTAAGTGATATCAAATGCTGGCTGTCTCAAAGCCCTCTAAAGCTCAGTAATGATAAATCCAATATTTTAGTTGTTGGTCCAAAGAAATTCAACTACTTTGGCTCACAGTAAGCTCAGCTCTTTGTCCAAAAAAGTCAAGCAGTCCGGTCGTAACCTGGGGGTGATTTTCTCCTGTTAATTCAGATGTTAACTAGCACCAAGATTTATGAACATATTACTCCAATAGTAGCCAGTTTACACTGGGTGCCAGACTAATTTTGTACTGATGTCAAAATCTTACTTTTAAGGCATTAAATGGCCCTGCTCCTATTTACATCATTGTAAGCCCCCCAAACTGTGGAACAGCCCACTGTATATTCCTATTATCCTATTATTAACATCTTTATCATGCAGCATGCAGCACGGGAACATCCAGCATCACCTCTTAGTTTGTTTGCTGTTTGTACCATACAGTTCTACCCACTGATTACGAGGAGACTTCCAGTTTATTTGTGTGTTGTTTCGCTTCTGTACAAGCAGATAAGATCTATATGGAGTGATTGTGGTGGCCATTTGAACACTGACTGAGTCATTAGGCTGATGCCTGATGATTTAAACACTGAACTAAATAATTAGTCGCAAGATCTTTTATATTTTCAAAGACCTCAATGTTGCTGAAAGTCTCAAGTTTCCCAAGTAGTCTGTGCAAACTTCACAAACCGAAGGCACTAAACATGCGACCACACAGACACACAAGAAAAAAAATACACTTTGTGTTTCAAGTCCTCTCAGCCACTTCTGGCTTCTCACAGGTCTTTCAGTTAAAATGCTTTATACATAATTATTCAGAGCCAGTTCTTTCCCTTTAGGCCCTTCTGTGCTTATCAGACACATATTATATTAAGGTCATAATAATATTCAATTGTGGTGAGAAGTTTACATCCACTCATCGTGGGCATAAATGTCACTGTAATTTAGGGCTTTTAATGATTTATTTGAACTGTTATGTATGCTGTTGTGCAGCATAAATATCATAATTAAAAAACAAGAAGTGGCTGCAAAAGTTTGAATTTGTTTTGCGTTTTCTTTGATCTTTATAGGCTCGGATATGTAATGTACTCATTTAAATCTTTTTAAAAAATGTTACTGAAAGTTCTACAGTGTCGCTTAACGTCACAAGATCAAGGCCTATTAAGATCTCGTCAGTGATCATGATTGACTATAGCTGGTAGTTTCGCTTTGCCAGCATGAAAAGGATTTGTTCAACTGCACTCATTGGATTGACCAGTACACGGAATAATGGGGAAAGTCCAATGAACTCGGTCTAAGAAGGAGAACTGTAGATTTACACAAGTTGGGAAGGTCTCTAGAAACCAATTTCTTCCACTTCAGATTCCAAAATTCCCAGTTTGAACTATTTGGCCCCAATAATAAGAGATATGTTTGGAGGACTAAAGATGAGGTTTTTAAACCTAAGAAAACTGCACCAGATGTCAAGCGTGGTGGTGCTGGCATCGTTCTCTGGGGCTGTTGTTGCTGCCAGTGGTACTGGCACACAAAGTGGCTGGAATAATGAAGAAGAAAAACACAGTCAGGCGTTCATTTAACGGTATTCCCTAAAAACTCTATTTTGTCTGATCATTTCTTAATAACATTTAAATTTACAATGATCGGCTACACAGCAGTGGGAAATAAATTTCACTAATGCTTCTGAAAGTGCTGTAATTAAATTTAAGGATGTAATTCCTCCACTGTCATCTTCTTTGGTGCCATGTGCCAGCACAATGCAGAGCAGCTACGTCCTCAGAGGTCGACTAATTTGTTAATAATATTACGTTCTCAGTGCATATGACTAGATAGCCTGGTACCAGGTACTAATGGAAATGCCTACAAACCGTGTGTCAAGTCAACCCACGCTCAGTAGGTACTACTGGAAACGTGACATTAGACCTCTGTGCGGTGTTCAATACTGTTAACCATAATATTTTATTACAGATATTACAGCATGCCATAGGTTTGAATCAAATGTATCTAATAGGCTCCAGTTTGGTTATGTAAATGTGGAGTCTTCTTCACACACAATGGTTAATTATGGAGTTCCATGCTAGGACCAACTCTATTTACAATATACATTCTTCCCTTAAACAGTATTATTAAAAGGGATAGCATACATTTTTGTTGCTATGCAGATGATACCTAGCTTACCTACCTATCCATAAAGCAAGATGACACACACCAATTAGTTAAACTGTAGGAATGTCTTAAAGAACATAAAGGAATGGATGACCTCTAAGCTTCTAAATTCAGATAAAACTGGTTATTGTACTTGGGCCTACAAATTGTGTCTAAACACTGGATGGCATTACCTTGACCTCCAGTACAACTGAGGAATCATGAAGTCATTTTTGACAAGCCAAACAGGTCCGTAAGTCTGATTCCCTTTCAACAAAAAGAGGATTCTTCCTGTTAAAAGGGAGTTTTTCCTTTCCACTGTCACCAAGTGCTTGCTCAAGGGGGTCGTCTGAGTGATGAGGTTTTCTCTCTAATAAAGCACCTTGAGGCTACTGTTGTTGTAATTTGGAGCGATATGAATAAAACTGAACTTAATTGAATTATTACAAATGCTTAATTGCAGTTCTTGCTGCCAAAGTTAGCACAACTGGTAATTAGATTTATGGGGTAATTACTTTTTCACATTGAGCCAGGTAGTTTTGAATAGCTTTTGCCCCTCAATAAATGAAAACATTTTTAAAAAACTATTTTCTTTGTCTGATATTAGAATGTATTTAATGATGTGTAACATGTAAATGTGACAAATGTGCAAAAAAAAAAAATTAAATCAGGAAAGAGGCAAATACTTTTTCACAGTACTGCATATTATACTAACATAAAAACAGATAAGCAACCTACAGTGTACCACCAGTAACAGGAGAGAATAGAGCAAAAACAGCACAGAGGCGGGACGCTGCAGTTGTAATGTCCTTGCTGTGGATAAATTGCGTGTTGAACATGTGCCACTGGGATATGAGGTAATTAGCCAAGGTTGAATGGGACCCTGGGGGTGGGTTAACATGTAGGGCTGAGGGAGGAGAAGAGGGAGAGGCTGCCAAGGTCAAATCCATAAGTGCACATGTGCTGCCAAATCCATACGGCACAATAGTCCCTCTGTGCCACTCTGAGGGTTTCGTTCAATTCAGTCTCTTCATTACTTAAGACCGTCTTCACTTTGGCAATACACACCTTCGTTACAGTTATCTCACTCTGCCTGTACTCTTCTAGTTGCTCTGAAAGGATGTGCTGAAAGGTAGCAGATCGGTTACCATTGATACAAACGCATGACTTCTGTGTATCCAATTTACTTGCCTTCATCCCTCTGTCCTGCACCTGCCCTTTCTTTTCATCCCTGCATGTTCTTTGATCTATTTATTTCATAGCATTTCATATCTATAAGCCCATAAAGAAAACACAAGTAAGGCATGCATGCATAAGTGCATGTGCACAATGTAGTGCAAGGAGTAATGCTTCAGAGTGAAACATGAAATACTGTAGCAAAGGAGAAATAATTTATGTCCCTCCTATCTCATTCTTTATTGGTCTCACAGTGACTACAGTATGAATATTTTGCCTCACAGCATATCGAGGACAGGGTCATGTTTGCATAAAGAGGTAAATTATGACACCAATAACAAAGCTGCCATGCAACAAAGAGACATAGGAGTAGGTGAGGGTAGAAGGGCTGAGGTGTCAGGAGGATCAAGGCGAGCAGAATGTATCTGGTAGATGAAATACATTTAAAAAGAAATTAGGGATGTAAGAAGTTGGACTCGTTTCCTGTTTGAGAGATAAAACGCATAATTTTTATTCCCATCCCCATAAACCTCTCATTAAATTGGGTAGCAAGGCATTCCTCATTTCAACTTACTCACCTTGAACAACAAAGACATTTTCAAATTTCTGTAAGTGAGTCGCCGGCAGGCAGTGAGTCATGCTGTCTGACTTTGCTTTGCTTCCTTGATAATTGTGCAGTTAAAGATCTGTAAGGCCTTGAAAATGCAACATTTTCAATCTTTCAATATTCCAAACTGAAAGCATTAAACTTTCTTTTTGAAGTGCGGCAAAATTACTCACCCTTTTCTGAAAACTCAGAAACCACTTCCAGACGATTACTTTTATGGACCTTTCTACCCCACACGTCAGAAGACAATCCCAATTCAAGCAGCCTTACGAGGCGGCGGACACCTCAGCCATAGCTTTGTTTTGTTATACTTTTCTATAGCCTACATCAGATCAGAGATCAGATCTCTTCACAGATGAGACCGTGTTCACAATAAAAGCACGTGACACATGAAAGAGTGGTGAATGATGCACTGCCTGCAACATCACCTGTGAAAAGAATGGCGCACCAGTGGGGGATCTGTCACCTCTGATGTTCTCTGATAAATGCCAATCGAGTTACACCGTGCTGGACTGTGAGGTCAGGCGCCACTGAAGGTCCTCACATCACCCTCATGGAGTCTGATTTGTAAGATTCTGGCTGTGTGCCTCATGTGGTCCATCTCCTCGTATCTCCTCCACACATTTGAAACTGCGGTGGGAGACGCAGCAAACAGTCTTGCGATGGCACGTGTGGGTGCACCATCCTAGAGGAGCTGGGCTGTCTGTACCACCTGAATGGGCTGGAAGAGCTGCCTCGTGGTACCAGCAGTAACAAGGACGCAAGAAAAAAGTATAACTAGAGAAAAATTAGTCAGGAATGATAAGGAGAGAGCAACAGTCTGTGGCCACCACCTGCAAAACCATTCCCTTTTGGGGGTAATGGTTTTGCACACCTGTACACCTGCTACCTCTTTCCTTTCCTGCAAGTGAAAATGATTCCCAGTGGTTTATGTTTCCTAACTGAACAGAGTGATAAATCCCTGAGGTTTAACTGGCTTTGTGTTAACTGAAATTGAAGTTTTCCCTCAAGGGTATAACTGTTTGTATTAACCCTTCCTGACAGCATGTGTTCTAACTATTGTTTGTTACAACAATAGATTGTTGGTTCTCCAACTGTGACAGCTGACTGCAGTTTTAAAGCACGCCACATTTCAGCTGTATTAATATAATTTTATATCGAGAAGTTCTTTCCAATTATCCTTTCTTCTTTTCTACCTTTTCAAGTTCATCCATTGGCCTTGCTTGGTACATCATTCTGCCTCCTCTTCACACTTTATTTGTATCAGTAAATTTTTCCTCTCTCTTCAGGGTGTTGCTTTCTATACATGTTTACTTTTGCCAAGGCCAAGGCCTCCTCTTAATGCTTGCTGAACTTGATGAACTTCCTGTTTATATGAGGCAATCTTTGCCAGGCTACCTTGGCCGGTATTATATTGCTTACATTTGTCTCTACATGCTATATGTAGTAAACAACATACAGAGTTAAAAGCTAAAGTAATACAGTACACTGTATGATTTTTTTATCCATTAAATAGCCTCTACAGGGAGCACTAGTTACACAAAGCAGCACATTCTCACTCCCAACTTGGCAGATAAGATAGTCAGAAACAGCTTCACGTTGTATGAATTTAGGGAAGGAAGGAAATTTGTGTTTGGTTGATTATTTCTTTGTTGTAACAGTGCTTCTTAGCAATAAAGTTTATGCTGCTGGAAAGCCTTTTTATTTCCCCTTAAACGGTGTCACATTTGTAAGGAAAATGCATTTGAGGGTTGAGCAGGAGAGTTAAGTACATGGGTTGTGCCTTTGAAAGGGCTTTCCAGCGGTATAAGATGTTCTGCCAAGCAGCACTGTTACAACAAACACAAATTTCCTTATTACAATTACAATAACAGCATTGTTATTTGGCACACGGGGATATCCTGCAAGCATCCTCATTTCACATGGCAAGAAGATGCAACTGCACAAACTTCAATCACTAAGATGCAGTTTTTTTTATTGTTCAGTTTAGTTTTACTTTCACACTGACTTTACCTTTCCTGTTTCCTGATCAGGTTTATGAAGTAAAGCTATGCACTCCATGGTTAAAACACACCCTTCACATCAGCAACAAACATATCCAAAGCTTCCTTAGTTACCCTGGTAAACATAATATCCATTAGCAGACAATCCAGTCACATCTTTGGGGTTAGCTTCAGGGCTGGAGAACATGCTTTTCTTTAGCTTGTCTGTGCTGTTGTGTCACAGCGGTAGCCTGGGTCACAGTGGTAGCCTGGGTCATCTACCAATCGGAAGGTCGGTGGTTTGCTTCCTGGCTCCTCCGGTCTGCATGTCAAAGTATTCTTCAGCAAGATACTGAAGCCCAAGTTGGTTTGCGAGTATGTGTGCAAATGTTAGACAAGACACTTAAGTATAGAGAAAAATGCTTGTATGAATGTGTGTGATTGGGTGATTGAGGTTTGTAGTAAAAAGTGTTTCGAGTAGAAAAGCTCTACATAGGCACCAGTCTGTTTACCATTTAGACTCAATCACGGGCTTGTCTAAATACCTGGGGCAGATTTCACTACCTTGATTACATAGGCATTCAGTTCAGCTTTGTGCTGTCAACCTCATCTTTCACACACTCACAACAGAGTCACTCACTTCACACAAAAAAGCAGCAACCTTCAGATTTGAAAAATGAAGCCATCTTGGCAGTGCTGAACCCTGCTGTTCTTTCACTTGAGGCTGGTTCCAAAAGCAAATAGACTTCCATCTTCTAATGTCAATCTTAACAAGAGAAATAAGCCCATCATGGATGGTTTGGGAAGAAACTCTCAGTTTTCTCTCTTTGTTGAGGGACAAGATCTGTTTTCCATATCATGATGACTAAAAGGAATTTAGTATTCATCCCATACGAAAGATTTGAGTAGTATTCAAGCAGCTTAGACTGCATGGCATTATGCCCAGCTAATGTGAACTGTGAACCATAATTGAGAACCATAATTGGGGGCTATCTTGGGCCTCGGTGCTTTAGCGACATCTCTTACACGGCCACCGCCTCTCAAAAGCTTCCTAAAAAGCCCAGAAGGCAGACTGGAGCATCCCTTATCATCAGTGTCACTACTCAGCCTTTGGAAAATGTGTATGTTGAGTTTTTTTCTCCTGGACAGGTGCTCAGAGGATATGAGAAAATACTGATAACTGACCAGTTCACATGATTTGTACAAATCTATTAAAACATCAAAATCAGACGAGGCAGAGACTGTCCAGATATTTAATGAGCATCGCCTCAGGATTGGATTAGAAAATGAGCTGTTTGCCCAGGTGACAACCAACTGTGGCACTGAACCAGAGGGAGATTGTTGAGAACTCCCCTGCTAATGGTGAATGTTCTCCCAGAGACTGTGAAAGCCTGCGGGCTGCTGAATAAGCCAACCCGTGGAATACAGCTTCAGAAGAAGTGAGGCCTTTACCACCTATTCTGGAGACTTCTGATTCTGACTGACACCAGAAAGCAGAACCGCATATCATAAAAAAAAAACATGAAAACATGAAAAACTGAACACAAAAAGCCTACGGTATTGCTAGAGAGGACTGCGGAGAAAGGAACGAGCAAATCGTGCAGAAAGCATTACCCCAGGTGAGGCTGCTCCGTGTGTTATCAGCTGGTTGAGGAAAGGATTACAGTGATTGCATTCAGACCATCAGAAGAGCACAGATGGAAGAGACCTGTGCTGAAAGTCTTCAGCACAAATTAACTGGAAAAACCTGTTTTTTCAAGCTCATCATACAACTTGCCATGTTTTATTTCTTCACCGTCAACCAGATATTGACCACAGAGCGCTCATTCCCTCATTTATAAGACAGTTTCCAGAACAGCAGTCATTGAATAACATTTCCCAGAACAGCATTCACACATTTCACGGACTGTTTAGAAAAGCAGATTATATTCACATGAACTTGGACTGTGTAGTATGATTTACCACAGGAGCTGCTGAGCCAGCGCTACACTGCAATCAGGATCGTGTGCACATCCATCACGCTCTGGTGTGGAGCAGCCACAAAGCAGTGTAGAAACAGACTACAGCAAACAGCACAGAGCAAACAGAGCAGCAAGAAAAAAAAAAGTTCATTTCCCCCACCTCTCATTGCATCTTTATAGAAATTCCACACCCTGGGCATGACCCTTTTTTACCTCCAGCAGAGGCTGGAAAGCTGCATACACTAAAACTACCGCAGCGGCTGCTTCGATCCTCGCAGCATCTCACTCATAAATAACTGATCAGTATCAGGATTCATACATGATGTACACTCACTGGTCTCTTCATTAGGTGCACCTGATTAACTGTTTGTCAACGTAATTATCTAATCAGCCAATCACGTCGCAGAAACTCAATGCATTGAGGTGCGTAGGCATGGTCAAGACAACCTGCTAAAGTTCAAACCAGGCATCAGAATGGGGAGGAGACCAGCCCGGCTGCTTCAAGCTGATACGAATCCATCCATAACTCAAACAACTGCTAATTACAACCAGTGTATTCAGAAGAGCATCTTTAAATGAACAATATGTGCGACCACAAAGCAGATGGCCCACAGCAGGAGAGGACCACACCAGAGGATCATTTAAACACCACAGTCTACAAAAACAATTATAGCTGATTGTATCAATGAGTCTGCAAAAGATGTAATGGAAACATTAGACACACAAATGAATTTCTTGGAAATCGGAAATGCATAAGCTTTCTAGTAAAGGCCAGCATTTGGAGAAAATCTGTTTTCAGAGCCACATGCTATCCACATTCTGAGTTTGGTGATATATAGTCAAACATGAACGCATTATGTTTTCCAGCACTTTGAGAGCCAGATCCTGCTGCACCGCTGTCTCTCAAGGTCGCTCTCTGTCTGCTCCAGCTTAACCAAGGTCACCCGCTCCACTGCGGGCTCTCTGCAACCTTGAGCAGCTAACCGACCGGGAAATGTGTGTTCTCCCGTTCCACCACATATGTCTCCCAGTGTCAATCAGGCAGATACAGAACAGAGCTGCCATTTAATGTTCCTGCATTCTGCCACTTCGACATTAGGTCAGTCCACTGGATATAATCTGAGAAAAAAAAAAAGGCATTCACTCAAGGCCAAGTTCAGCTTCTGAACAAATGTTAATCGAATTAAGTGCCACAATACACCAGCTGTGGTCTGAAATGCTTCCACTGGTGTGTGTGTGTGTGTGTGTGTGTGTGTGTGTGTGTGTGTGCGCTTGTCTGTATGTTTGTATGTTTTCCTGCATCTGTGTGTCTGTTATGTGTAACCTTTGAAGAACCCAAAAGATCTTGACTTTCAATAGGCACTAACAAATTATGAAAAGTCACAAAAAGAAAAAGAAATGTAAATATACCTGGCTGTTCCAATTAACAAGGCCACATAGTAAAAGCTTTTTAAATAAAGGCAAGTCACAAAGTGCTAAAGGCATTAAAGCCACAATAGTGAGAGTGTATCTGGGGCCTTGGTTTTGATATAAAATCTTGTGGCCTTGCCTCTACTGCCCTCCATGTTAAAAGCTGTTTGTGACAAGGAAATTACTTTATGAACCTCTGAAAGACACTCCAACACTTCAGCCTCCGTGTTAGTTTCATCACTAGACCATGAGAGACGTGTGTGTGTCTGTGTGTGTGTGGGGGGGGGGGGGGGGA
>VOQJ01009891.1:35794-47633 GCA_015052665.1 Apistogramma diplotaenia
TGTGGGAGGGGTGGGTTGTTGTGGGTGGGGGGGGGGGGGGGGGGAGCATTTTAAATCACTTCAACTTGCCATTTGTCTCTGTCCATGTTCTTTATTCATGATTTCTCTGAAATCATTTACTCCCTTAAGGAAAAAAAAACCTACTAATTACAAATATCTGAACTCTTTGTCCTTCTACTTACAAAGTATTTGAAACCAATTTAGTAAAACAAAATCTGAAAATTCTAAATCTGTTGAGAAGGAAATGTAAATAATGCGCATAATTTGTGTTAATGGTGAATTTGAGGGTTTCTGGGAAAACGCAGGCTGTGAGAGACTGCTTTATATAGTGTTACCTTCAGCCCTTCAAACAATTTTTAACCTCTGCTGGAACAACAGGTCTGTTTTTCTTTTCTTTTTTTTCCCAAGGTCTGTGGAAATGAGTTTATTTGAATGTGCTCACGCTGCCGGGCTTGGCATTGGGTGAATCATATTTATATGTGAGCGTTTGTGTTTAGGTCTGTAAGAACTTTGTTCCTTTAACGTGTACCTGGAATGTTCAGTCCAGATAGAAGCAGAAATACCAAACATGTGTCTCTGCGGCCTTGAGACTTCACAGGGCTTCGACTGCGGCTCTCAGCTCGGTAAACACAGTTTCCTCCTGTGGCTCTCTGTTTGGAAAGGAAACAAGGAAGCTGATCAAACAGTGGATCAGAAGGCCATGGCTACACTGTGCTGGAACTGAGTCGCCGGTCTTTGAAGGTAAAAAAAAAAAAAAAGGAAAGAAAAGAAAGGTGTGTGTGAGTAAATGTGCAGAAAACATTGTCTGGCCAAAGCTGAACATTGTACAGGCGCAACATTTTCCCAAAATAAATCGTGTAGCGTAGATATGCTTATCCTTATCTGAGCAGATTTTGCAACCCAGCTGTGATGACATCATAGAGTCAGAGTAAAAGAGTGCAGATGATAGAGGACGTTAACTGGCATTGACTGGATTACATGGTGGCTGTAGGAGGAGGTGAAGAGGGGGGATAAAAAGTATAGAGGGGTGAAGCACTCGGGTTAGGTGGCAATGCTTCCCCCTTGTGGCTGGTTATCGAACTGCAATTCCATGTCAAAACTACAGCTGCCCTTCATCACTGCCGACTGCCAACACCCCAGCACCTCCACCTGTAGCCTCTCAGGGGATGGTTGCTCATCAGGCCACAGTGTTTATATGTAGTATACAGCATTTGGAAGGCGTGATAAGCACACAATAAGATGGGAAGCTATAACTATATTGTGCTGCAGGAATAAGTCATTTAAAATAAAGTATAACTGACACAGACTTAGCCATGGGGGGGGGGGAAAGCATGATAAAAGATGAACAAGTAGAAAGAGTGTGCAAAACTGAAAATACATTATGACTTTTTTTCTAATTCTTTTTTAAGTGAAAAACACATGAGAACAACTGTTGCCCGAAAGAAGAAAAAAAAACTGGGGATTTGAAACTGGATAAAATCTGTTTGTGCAGGTGAAGAGAAGCCAGAGGTTAAACAACAGATCATCAGTATATGAAAGTGTATTTGAGCGCATGTGGCAGTGCAGCAGCGATGAAGGATGAAGCACTCGGTCTGGCTGTGAATGGGTTTCCTGAAGATCAAAAGAGTTTGTGGGAGAAGGTCAGAACAGCAGACGGTCAGAGCGGAGCCTTTATCTGCGGCTCAACTCGAAACGGTGCTTCAGGTGACTGATTTTTAAAGGGATCCTTGCATGCTGATTACAGTACTTAAGGAGACTGGAATCAGATCCCAAGTCATAAACTAAATGTATTTCATGAATTGTAGTGTTCCGTGCACTAGCTTCAACACCTGACAGCCAACAAAAAGGACAATTATATAAACTCATTAGAATCTTTAAGGATTATTAAATATTTCTAATTGACTACATAACATGTAAAATGATACAGTGACAGAGAGAGTATTCACAAGTTAGATTATAATAGAAGTAATTCAATCAAGGGTTAGATTTAAAGCTGTGGATGAGTCAGTGGGAGGAAAGGCTATGTGCAAGAAAAGAGAATAAGTTTCTTTGTTCTCTTTAATTTTTTTTTTCACCAGTCTTGATGCATCTTTGTCCTCAGTACACAGCTCAGGGAGTTCAAGGAAAAGCAGGTGAAAAAGAATCAGTTTCTTTTCATTCCTAAGGAGCAATCACACTCCTGGATGATGATTTGATTAAACAGAAAATGTGATATTGTTAAAGTGTGTATTCTCTCATGAAAGTCCCGATCGATTGACTGGGGTGTAAACTGCTCATGAGGCACGTGGTTACATCTGCGTTTCTTTGTAACAGAGCTAACGAAGGCGAAGTGTGAAGCCTAGAATGACAGTTGTTTTTGGATTTTTCTTGCATGTTCAGCATTTTACTATCTTGTTTTCCTACATAGATGTCTTTCCTTTATATCCTCACGGAAGATTCAAATCTAAACAATAAACGTACACAAACTTTTAATAGATGTGGCTGTTTATATATTACACGGCAGCTTACTGTTTTTGATTGTGTTGTTCTGTAAGATGCTAATGTTCTTTGAAAAAGGGGAAATAACAGTTGTTTCAGTTGTCAGTTCCTGTTTTTATTGTTTCTTTAGAACGGTAAGGCTGCACAAAAACAGGTAAGAACAGACGTCAGCGGCATGACTGCAATTTAAATTTATGATGCATAAATACAGCACATACTCCAGGTAATCACTGTATAATGCCACGTGGAAATGAAGAGCTAATAAAAGGAAAAATGCAGCAATCAGTTCCATCCTGCTGAAAGGCAAAACTGAATGAAGGAGTTCCTTGACACGGGTGTCACTCATTCTCTGTGTGCTGCTCCCTGGATGCCTCGTTTGAAATCTGCAGAAGCGGAGTGCTGATCTCACTTGACTGCATATCGCCGGCGACCCGCAGCAAGCAGCTCAGGACCATGTCCTTGGCCAAGTCGGCTTCCATGTTACCTTCCCGGCTGAGCTGCAAAGTGATCTGATCCAGGCTGGTCAGGACCAGCTCTGAGCCCAGTAAAGCGCAAATGGCACCAGCGTCAGAATCCGAACCCGGGCCTCCTTCTCTTGCCATATTCTCCATCATGTATTGCTGATACAGATCCAAGAGTTTTTGCTCCAGGTAGTGATTAAGAAGGGAGTTGGAAAATGGACCTTCATGCCCCTGCAGCAAAAAGCTCCGATCACGGCCGCTCCCCAGCCTCCACCTACTCGAACCTCCTCTCAGTGGATGCGGCCTCCCATCCCGGGCTTCGTGTCCTAGGAGAGAATCTTCCACAGCTGGGGGTACGTCACAAGACTGGATGAAGGGGCCAACATCCGGGTCATCAGCACAAGCCCGCAGCTCGCAATTATTAGCTGAGAGAGGCAGCACCTGGTCACCCGCAATGTGAAGGTCACTGTAGTTTTTGCAAATGCTCTGACAACAGGAGGGAACCAAGAAAGGTGTATCACCACCCGAGCAAGCCTGAGCTGGGATCTCTATCTCTAAAGAGATCTGTCTGCCTAGATGAGCTCTCTGAAGATCTAAGGACTGCAAAGGAGAAATGTACAACTCAGCAGAAGCTCTCCTGTTGTCTCTGTTAGCCATCTGCTCCGGAGAATCATAATGAACAAGTGGAGCGCGTCTGGTGGAACCTGGTATGAGGGCAGCAGCTGCTTTCTGTGGCCCATAAGCACTCTGAAATGCTGGCTGAGACGGGAGGGAGTCAAGCTCTTCTAATTCACAGTAGGTCATGCTCAACAATCTGCCTTCACAAAGCATGGCTGCAAGAAAGAGCACATACTCAGAAGCTGTGTCAGTGAGATTAAAGGTGATACAAGACATGATAAGACGCAACTTTAACCAGTTATTCACCTAATTAATGCTGATTTATAGCCAGGTAAATAGCATTTGCAGCTCCCTTCCCAATGGACCTTTATTTACATGCATACAAATTGTATATATTTGAATAAAGACACCAAAATGAGACAAAAGAAAAAATGACAGAAATATCACCATAAACTTGCTAACAAGCACTAGATTATTCACGCTGTGTGACTGATCCCTGTTTAAAAACAATTTAGACAAGTTAAAAATTATTTGGAGTTCTTCTGCTAAGGAGATACTCATAACAGAAAAATAAGTTGGTCTACAGATTCCAAAAATAATCCATCTTTATCAAAATGAATCATCTTCCTACCTCAGATCTGGAACACAGAATCCACATCAACTGTAAAACGGTATTTTGGTGCCAAACGTCCTGAAGCGGCACTTTGAACCTGTGCAAACAAGAGTGCATTCATGTGTGGTTGTTGTTTTATACGTACCACACAAAAAGGAAGTGGGAATATCATTTTTCACTTTGATCCTAATTCTGCACACTTAACGTGAACATCTGCCGCGGTCGTGAATAGATTTCAGCTCACAATTTTTAAAGGATTTAGCTGGCATTTTCCCTAATTATGCAATTCCTTTCTACTCAGCAGACTTGAAGAAGATGCGCCTACCTCTGCCTCTGTGAAATGGTGGATGCTGAATGACAGCAAGGCAGTGCGCACACTGCAGAAAGAAACCATCGATGTTTCGTTTCTGTGTGAAGCAGGTGTGCGATTGAGCTTTGAAAGGAGAAAAGAAAGTCAGTTTCAACATGATAAAAATGTAAGGAAACAGAAACTCCCAGATAACAGGTTCCTGTTTTCATTTTCTCATGGGTCGTACCACGAAATTTTAACAGCCTTTTTAAATTAGCTGTTTATTATTGTTTGGAGCTTAACAACTTTGCCCCCCCCCCCACCCCCCATCATCTGTGTCCACAGCAAAGCAGAAGTGGTAACTTCACGCTCAGTTATGTGACCACAAATCAGCATTTCGTCCTTTTGCCTGTTCGTCAGCATACTGAAGTGGCACCTGTGAAAAAGTTTTCTTTTTCCTCACTTGGCTCAAACGTCTCTGTGGTGTTCGCTCGAGCAAACCGAAGTCTCAATCAGATATGTGGTGAAACTATTGGAAGGTTTCAGCTGTTATTTAAGGCCTGGATTTTTCCGAGACGAAAGCCCCTCGTCGGCTTGAATGACTCCTTTCTGCTTAGACTTCCTCCACTTGTGACAGGGAACCCCAACAAAAGCGGCGCATGAAACATGAGAGAAAGTTTTTTTATTATTAATTAGGACAGGAAACCTAAGATATAAGTCAACATCATAAACTCTCGAGGATGTTACAACAATCAGGTTGTTTATTCAGTTGAATTAGTCATTTTAAGTTTTAAAAGTCCCAGATCCCCCAAAATTAAACCCATCAGCTTATTATCTTTTGTTTTTATCAAGTATCAGCTGTGTAAACAGGTGGATTCACAGCTATAGTTAGTAAAACTAAAAGGCCCAGCGTTTCATTGTCGGCTGTATTTATTTTGGCCACTTAATCTCCTGTGACTTCAGATATCTGATCCAGGTCTGCTGCTCAGTAATGGGAGCACAAAGTGTAGAGTTACCAACCCGTTGCTACAGCAATGTTGCTGAGCAACATCCGATAACACTAAAGACATGCTGAGATCAGGTTAGACACCTGTCTCAGGTCTGCTTTTGTGGCACAACAGGACAGCAGTTTGACGATTTCAGCACCCTGGACAGCTTCTGGTCCCACGGAACAGCTCCAAAGACTGCAGCTCCCATAAAGGATAACATCAACGTGTTTGTTTGTACCACTACTACTGTGTTTTTAAAATATGGATAAATGGTATGCATACAAAGGGGAATCAGAGAACAATTCTGTCAGCATGACAGACTCTCATTAGAAGAATGTTCAGGAAGATCAATAATGTGTTCCGTCCCAACCATCATGGACACAGAGGTCAGGATGGTAATGGGTGTCGGGGCGAGCAGGACTACCACAACGCTTGCACCGTTAGGCTGGTCCGCAGCACCTCCATGCTCGTCGTTGGGGAGAAAACTCACACAGCCGTGGGGTCAACTTTAAAACGAAGCAAGAGCACAGTGAGCATCGAGTCAACTTTGTACTACTACCAGAGACAAGAGGACAGGATATGGCTGTACTCACAGAATCAGAACTGCCTTGAATACCTGGAAGCACTTGTGGCTCTGAGGAGGCAGTACACAAAGAGTGTGAGCAACCTGAAGAGTACTGAAGCCAAGGCCACAGTTTCTTCCAAGAAGACTCCTGCGCCCCCGCTGCCTAAAAAAGAGGGGCCGGTAAGCTTAAACCAAATAGCCAATGGCACATGGAAGGAAATGTCAAAGATATATTTTTCTTCTGTCATTTCACACCACAGATATTAAGAGCCAAACCTTCAGCACCCACAGTCCCCACTGAGGAGGACACTCTGCAGTACTTTGATGCGGTCATCGCCAGCTGCGACAGCGAACCAATGCGCAAACCGTACACGGACGATGGGCATGCAGATGTGGATTTTATTGGTGAGTTTGAATCTTTCCAGCCTTTAATTTTAATAATCCTGGAAGTGAGTGTGTTATTCAACAAGCCTGATGGCCAATAAACAATACAGTCGCCTACCTAATAATGAGGTCACTGACTCCTTGTTTGGTTAGGTCAAGGTCAGAATATTTACTGTAATTTGCTAAGGATACACACATGGATAGGCCTGCCCTGCTTATATTCAGTGCATTCATAAGCTAGCAATATACTATAGCCTAGCCAAACATGTGAAAATGTATTTTATATGAATGCTTGAACCACAGGGACCAGGGTTTTTACATAAACACAATATGGTAACATGCTAAATTAAATGGAATCTGGTAAATTAAATTAATTGATTTATTTGATTAATACACATTCAGTTTATACCAAGCATATTTTCCTTAATGATTAATTCTTTGAATAGATATACCTTTGATTTCATTTATTTCAGTTGCATTTTATTCAAAATGATTGTTTCATGTTTATGTGGGCCAAGAATAATTTTTTGGGTTTACTTGATTTTTGAGTAGGCTGCTCAATTTTCTTCTTGTGGCTGCTCCCTTTTAGGGGTTACCACAGCAGATCATATACATTCATCCCTCCTTATCCATTAGCATGCGCCTCCTTCACTCCATCCATGAACCTCCTCTGAAGTTTTCCTCTTTTCCTGCTGCTTGGCAGCTCCATATTCAACATCCTTTGTCCAGTATATCCACTATACCTCCTCAACTACAGTAGGTTAATTCAACCAAGCTATTGGTTTGATTATAGATAGAAAACTGTGTTTGTAAAGTCTGAAATCGTTTGCCCCTCATGTACAGTACCTCATGGTGGTTTGGTCCACTCCCTATAATTTCCAGACTCCTTTACTTTGAAAACTGTAAACAAAGACACTATTATTTACATCTTAACGCTTGGCGGTATTAAATATTTCTACAGCTGCAACCAGACTATATTTTCCTATCTCTGTTAAATCGTGTGCCTCAGTACAGTTACTAGATTATCACCACCACACTTAAATTACATCCTGGTAACACTCCTGCTACTGAGCACATACACGCAGATGTTTTCCCTTGTCTGTGTGGAAGGTACACTGTAAGGCCCTAACTGTATTGTGGTACCCTTCATGTGGGGACAAATTTCACCTTCATCAGACATACTCAGAACATATTAGTCACATTGTGTAAATCCTTGCAACTTCATCTTCAGTCAGAGTACATCTGTAATCACCCAGTCTGCAAGTATTATATACAGTACAGTACTTACACCAATGGACTTGAATGCCCCATTCAGACAGTACATCCTCTGCAATGGGAGAAAGTTCCTTTCCTTTGAAACAGCTTTAATCATGGCTGCCACTTGCACAGATACTGACTGACTACTTTCAGCAGCATCTCAGGTCCTTTGTTATTTCCTCCCACAGTGGCTTCCAGCACAGCTGAACATGACCTCCACTCTAACTGGGTCTTGCGAGTTCCTCGAATCACAGATGGTTCCAGCCACACAGCAGTTCCTGACTGTGCCAATGAAAGCGTCCCGGTGAAGAAGAAACAGAGCGGATCCACGAGCAGCAGGCTGCGACTTCAGAGGAACCCGATCCACCTGCCCAAAGTGGTGGAGAGTGCATTC
The DNA here is from genome assembly GCA_015052665.1 of Apistogramma diplotaenia. NCBI lineage: Eukaryota > Metazoa > Chordata > Actinopteri > Cichliformes > Cichlidae > Apistogramma > Apistogramma diplotaenia. The sequence goes on from VOQJ01009891.1 coordinate 43,843, forward strand.
CAGACACTGCGCTTCAAGCCCAAATTAAAAAAGCAGTGAAGCTTAGTGGACATTGAAACCAGTGGCACTGCCACGCTGCTGATTTGTTTAGACAGACACAAATTAGCTGTCCAGACAGTTGATGAGATTAAAACATGAGATTAAAGCATTACATTTAGTTTTCATAAAGAAAACAATTTTAATAAAGAAAAACTGTCCAACTGGTGAAATATAATTTAGTCCTCGTGAGCCCAAATTTGACTTGTCACAGAAAGAAGTTACAGTAACAACATTTATAAGGATTTAACTCTGTTAAGTGTCATTTTGTCTTCCACTGTACACAAATACACAAACTCTTGGGAAACTCCCAAAAGTTACTCAACATGTTTGTTGAGCCTCTGCATTCAAATCAATGAAAACCCAGAATCACCTCAAAGTGGAAAACGTAGCCGTCACAAAACCAGGATCCTAAACTCAGCCGTTATCTGCACCTGTTTTCCTGCTATCGTATGTGAGCATCTTTAAACGAAATAGTCAATAATATTATGTATAACATAACAATCACGAACATTTACAGGAGGGACCTCCCTCTAAAGTTTTACCACAGCTGAGCATCTCTGAAACCTTGAAGCAGATGGGCTACAGGAGCAAAGGCCACTCTGGGGGCCACTCCTGTCAGTTAACAGGAAACTGGGGCTACAATTCACACAGGCTTACTAAAATTGGACAAAAGATTGGAAACACGTTGGTCTGGTCTGATGAGTCTCTGTTTCTTCTGCAATATCCTGATGTTAGGGTCAGAATTAGGTGTAAACATGGAAGCACGGATCCCATGTGTCTTCTATCAACAGTTGCTGATGGTGTAATGGTGGTGGTGGTGGGGGAGGTAGTTTATAACACCACAGCCTACCCGAGTATTACTGCTGGCCATGTCCATGCCTTTATGTTGCTGAATCTGTGCCATGAAGAATCAGAGCAATACTGAAGGCAAAAAAGGGATCCAACCGGGTATTAAGAAGGTGTATGTAATAAAGTGCTCCCTGAATGCAGACTTCAGATGCATAGCAATGCCACTTCAAATATCTAACTTTGATAATGTCTGCATGCTCTAAAATAAACATCCTGAAATACTTTTGCTATGCTAAAGAATACTTTAACCCATCTTTTAATGTCTCTTTTAAACTGAACAAAATGAGGCTTAAATATTGTGTTGGGTACAGAATTTCACACAGTAGTTTACAGGAAAAACCCAAGGAGAGGTTGCATTCCTTTGAGGTATCAAAACCAACTGAAAACTGTAACAATGGCTCCTTTCAAAGTCAGAGTGCCGCATGTAAGAGGAGTTCAAGTCCAAAGATTGGGCTTTCTGAAGAACTCAAAACCAGCTAAAGCTATTGTATTTATCATAAAGCTAAAATAGTCACAAACATGTAAATGTCAATAAAACACAATCTAACTGACTTAACTTTTATGGCATACAGCAAGTCTTGTTTTTATTTTCCCAGGGTCACAAATACCTGTGACTCAGTTACAGGATGCAGAGATCTGAATGAATGCTTGGGTACAAAAGTAGGATTAAAGAAAGCCTGTGTAGATTTGGTTGTGGCAAAACAAGTATTCACAAACTTAAATAGATAAATATTGTTTGAAACATGTTTTTAGTGCATTATATTTTGAATATTTTATATTTATTATTTTTAAATGAATACTAAATTATGCCCTATGATCCCTTTACCTTCAAACTATTTAAAAAGAAAACATTTTCAAATACTTTTTTTCTCTTTATTAGAAATGTCATACGCTAGTCAGACACAAACAACATTCATTTCTTTTCTGTTTTGACCTTGGGGCTGAAAAAGGATGACATTGGTTTCATGCCTGTCTTGTCCACCTTAGCCAGACTTTTCTGAGCTGCCGTCATCTTCTTGGGCGGCTGAAACGCAGAAAAGAAAACGCAATATAATGCAGCGCCCTTGAATGGAGACCACGGGAAAATTAATTACATAAAATTAACTTCAATTCATTCTACAAGGTAAGACCCACAGCCCCATGAATACACGATACACACCAAGCTTAAAGAAAGCAGTCACCAAACAAAAAAAAACTGCACCAACAATGACTCAAGGTCTTAAAATAAAATTGCCAAAATAACAGCAATCAAATGAGAGCTTTGGTCATGATGATGCAATTACAGCAAAGATAAAACCACCAGATGCTCCAACATTTTCTTTTTGTCTATTCCAGCAGACTTCTCTGCAGACACTCACTTTCCGCGCAAAGTCTGCACTGTTGAATTTGGTGTAGTCTTCTCCAGCCTCCACTGGCTTGTCTGAAAGTTTCCGCTTCTGCCAAACGAGGAAGTAAGACAGGCTTTTCATGACTAAAACCACCAAGCTATTTTTTTCCATAGAAAGTCCACTGCAAACTCTAATGACCTCGCACTATAACTAAAGGTAACCCCACGCAAGCAGAGGAAAGAGGGTTTCTCCTGTGAGACATGCAGCATTTTAAAGTGAGGTGGAGGACTACCTAAAGAGCTCACGGCAGCTACGACAGCAAGCAAAACTGAAAAATATGCCACAAAACATTTTATTCACACCTGAGAGAGACAAGAACATACCTTAGAAGGAGGCTCGGTCTCCTTTGGGCTTGTGAGCTCTGGTAACCTATGACACGCAATAAGAGGTGTGTTTGAGCTGCAGTGTGCACTAATACTCTTTGCTTTGCTCAGCATAATTAACTTACTCCAAGTGTCTGAGGAGGGCTTTGCTCAGGTCTTCGCTGATGTACTCAGATATCAGGCCGTGGGCGTAACGTAGGAAGTCCTCTGTATCGTTAAGAGAATGACACAATTAACCAAAATGATCCTATTTGATTATGTCTGTCGTTTATGATTGCGTGATTTAAAGGATTGTTTGAGTGAATAAACCTAATCGATAAGCAAAAACTTTACAGCACTGCTGCCATCTGTTGGTCAACAGTCTTCCTGGAAAAAAAAATGTACTTTTGGGGCCCAAATATGTCTATTCATATCACATGGTTGAAAAATGGGAATTAGTCTGAAGTTACCCTCTTGGCTGTCTGTCTCCGACTTTACTCTGACATATGTTGAGGATTTCACTCCTTCTCCAACAGAGATATTTCTCTTCTTTAGGGCAACAACCGTCCTCTCTACCTACAAAAAAAGAAAGACTAAAGTTTCAGTGTGCAAAAACAAGCATGCATTTTCACTGAATCGTTTTCTTGATAGTTCTGTGTTGTCGTACACCGTGAAAAAAAAAGTTATCTTTTGATCAGTACCTTTTTCTTTAACCAGTTCATGGTCCTCTCTTGACTGTATCGATGAAACTTCGAGCCTCCCACCTCTAGAGTGCAACATTTAAAGAAAGCATTTAGCTTGACCTTGACGCTTCCCGAATGGCAGTATCTTTAAAAGTAAATTTCACCTTTTTCTTCTGCAATGTGGTGCAAGGAGGCCAGCGTACGAGTGCAGTTAAGCAGCCTTGGGCAAGCTGGGAATTCTTCATCCTTAACAACTTGATCCACAGGCTGGAACTTTCCCTGAGCAGCAGATTCATCAGTACAAAAAAAAGATGACACAGATAATGTTTTATGTTACAGTATATATGCTTTCCAATTCATATGTTTTTGAACAGTGACATCATTGTTGTAATTTTGTCTCCGAACACCAAAACATATTGACATAATCCATATAGTAGGGATACTCAATCCAGGTCCTCGAGGGCCCTTGAACTATTGTAAACCTACTCTACTGTTCTCTGCATTATAAAACAATATCTAGTGTCTCTGTA
>VOQJ01009894.1:6928-30384 GCA_015052665.1 Apistogramma diplotaenia
AAAATACTGCACACACCCCCCCCCCCCCAAAAAAAAGTAGATTTTAATTATCTGTCCCTTTGATCAGGCAATCAAGGGTCTGCATAACAATGTCCGTATCAGATGAGGCAGTGTTCTGCACAGGTCAGATAGAGATGCTGAACGGATCAATTCTGATTGGTTCCCGCTGCTGTGTGTGGGTAACGTTTGTGCTGTAATTAATTCCTCCACAGCCGTTCTTTGATGGTTACTGTGATACAAGCTGAGAATTTCAAACAGATGAACTTTAGCATGGAGGGAAGCAATCATACGAGCACAAGGTGCATGTGTAGGCTACATAGCATGTGCGCCACAGCGTGTATTCCTCTGGGAGGGATATATATATATAAAAGAGAAAACACTCTGCTCTGAAACACACACACACACACACACGCCTGCACTCATGAATATTTGAAGCAGTTTGGATTTTTTTCTTGTGTTTTACTGACATCTAAAGAAATCGTTGGCAGGACAGCAAATAAACACATTTCTGGCTGCAGCTTTGTGTTTTCGACATGACAGTGGTGAGGAGTTTATCACTTATAAAGCAAATCTTCCCAAATGTCAAAGTATAAATTTAGCACAGCATACAGTGGCTCCGCTTGGCCGCCTCGTTTCAGACGATGAGCTGCTTCCAAGGCTCGACAAAATAATCCAGCAGATGGCTCTGCGGCCTCGCCATTAAAAGTGCCTCGAAGACAGCTGTTGCCTTACCTCCATAAACCACACACCTACACACACGCACGCACACACGCACGCACACACACAATCAAAGACTCCTCCTCCAAGACACTCCTGTCCATACATATGTCATCTCTCCATCCCCAGCATGAAATGAGCTGCTCCAGTGGATCAGCTCTCCCTGCAGGGCTATGAATTGAGCTCAGACCTCTGTTCTGTCCTCAACACACACACACACACACACACACACACACACATCAAAATCCCACTGGCAGCCTATCATCATTCTGATTCAGCGCTAAACTTTGGCACTGTTGTCTGATCCAAACACCTGCCAAGCTCCAAACATCAGTGAAAGTTCTCTTTGATGAATAAATCAATAAGGCTCAGCCCCTGCACTGCCTGGTCATTCTGATGTACAGCATCTGAATGCCTCGTGCATACAGTTTAGCCCTGCTGCAGACTGCAGGATGGCCGCGTGCCCGCCAGGCTTTATATTCTCAGCTGCACTATAATATATAACACAACATGTCCAGGTGTTCTCTAATTCACTGCAGGTTCAGGCTCTTCTGCCTCTGTCCTGTATGATTTTATCTCCTCACACTGGTGTGAAAACCAGCATTATGAGACGGATAAGGAAAGATGTTGTGAGTTACAGTGACGGGCTGGAAAACTCTGCCTGTAAAATTCCCGACTATGTTTCACTTAAAATTCTATTTCACTGTAATGAAAGCCGGAAAGGCTTCATCACAACAGCTCGATGAGTTTAATGAGGATGCGCACAGTTACTGCACTGCTATGTGATATGACTGTGATATAACACATTAAAGGATATCACTGAGAAAGTCGCTGCATTTCTCTGGGGACTATTTTTAGTGGAGGACTGATACGGTTACACATTTACATATGTAGTGCTGCAGGACGTGTTTGTTGGAAACAGACTCCAGTGTGCGCTCGTGGTAATGAAGGAACCCTGTGCACACTGGGGCTCACTGCTTAGCTCCAGTATAAGTTAATTGGGCTCCGTGGCCCAGAGCAGAATCACATATTACATGTAGGCTTTGCTACGCAAACAGTCGCATTAGCTGGTTTTCATCTTTTTGATGACAATAATAAAATATGTAGTATACGGTATCACCAGCTTATGTTCATTGTGCTGTGACTTTGAAATGAATCACACACATCTTTCCGTCGCTTACAGAATATACGGGGGCAGCTCAGTGAGCCCCCCGGAAAAAACAGCTATGTCAGAAGGACAATTTCCAGACAAAGGAGCGCCTCTGAGAGAAGAACCCTGTGTTGTATAATTATGCACATCCATGCATCACAAGAGCCTCGGAGCATTGTTTTGTATTCATATTGTGTGTGATTTAGTATGCCGAGGAGTCCCTGCTGTTTTACTGTCAAGGCTCTGAATATCAGCGTTGTTCTTGCTGATTATACTGATATGTGAAAGATGAGAGGCAGATGTGAGCACGGGGAATGCAGACAGGCTCTCTGCCTTATAGAAATTCACAACATTACCAACAGATCAATTGAATAAACAGACAACAGCCCAGTCAGATGTGAGGAGCTGTAAATGAAGATGGATCATCTTCGTCGTGTCTTTGCGATGAAGTGTGAGAGGTCGCACGAAGATCTGAGCACTTTAATTAGCAGGGGGGGAGCACAGGTACTTCACTGATCGCACCTCCCTGCACACTGACGTTCTCTGGGATCGCTTGCTCAGCCTTGTGTTGCCTAAAAGCAAAGCCCTCCATCTCGCAGCGTCAAAGAATTGGAAATCGATTTCTCGAAGGTGGCTGGTGGGAGTAACGATGAAGAGGGGGTTGGGGTCTCTGCGTGACCTCTCGTTAGCCCGGCCCGCTCACAGTGAATCCTCCACGCCGACAGTGTGAGCTCACACCAGCAGAGACGCCTGGACGTGTGTGTGTGTCGGACCCCAGCGAGGTCTGGAAGCACTAAAACCCCCCGGCTGTGACCCCGTAGAGCACAGGGGGGTCCCAGGACTGCATGAGCAGGTTGCTACTATCCTTCCATGTGCAGTGTGACGCCTTCTAGTTCTGATTGTTCCTTCCTGCTGTCTTTAGCTTTCCTATCTCTGAGTTTGGCTTCCTTTAAGAACTTCCTCCTGCAGATTAAAACATCTCTGCCATCGCCCTACATTCAGACGTCCTCAGAAGGTGCGCTTCAGTGAGTGACTGCAGCGACAGAATTTAAAGCTGATTTGGCACGAAGGCAGCAGAGGATGGAAGTCTTTCTTTCTACAGAGACATAAACCCAACTTAAAGCTTTGGATAAAGCTCAAGTCAGACCAGATTGTGACATTTTGACATGTGTTTCATCAGTGTAACCAGCTTTCAGCGTTCTGGCAGCAGACACATGCTTTCACCTTCAGTGTTTCTGCTCTCATGCTGTCTAATGGGTCTCATGGCCAAAAAACCTTAAAGCCATCCTTGATTTATATGTAAAATATGATTCTCTTCTGCACATAGACACTGTCTGCATCATGCCGTGCTCCTTACAGACGAGTTTAGAAAGGAGCTGCATGTGTGTTTGTTGCTTACAGCTGAGTATATTTAATATGTGCAGCTTTATGTGCTCACCTGCAGGAGCCACAGGAGCACCTGAAAGCACAGGAGCTGCACACAGAACTTTGCGTATTCATTAAAACTTGTTGCTGACACATGAAAAGCTGTGAGTGAATCAGAGAGCTGGTCATCGCCTCAGACTTTCTGTTTGCAGAATCAAACGTTCCTGCATTTTAAATGAACCTTTGATGATTGTTCTGCTCTCATTCAGTCAGTGTTCGCATTTGATTGTTTCCCACAACTATGATGACCACTCAGAGAAGTGGTTGTACCATCCTCCTGCTTCTTGTATCCCTGATAACTTTCATTAAGTTTGAGCTCGGTGGGAGTTTCTGTAAATAAACTGGGTTATGCTTTAAATGTTAGTGATAAGCTAACAGGCAAGCACACTGCAAACAGAAGGCAGTCACTATTATGCAAATTTAAATAATTCATCAGGTTTTTTTTAAGTTGATACCAACACGAGAGCAGAACTTTTTCGCAGTTGATGTATTTTTCCTTCATTCTCCTGCATGTATAGCTGCATTATTATTTAATGGGCTAAAATAACGGCTTGGATTTCTGAAGGTTATTCTGAAATGCCAGCTGATGAGAACACTGCGCTTTCCCATCTGCTAGAGTTCATCCGGCCAGCTCCACTTTGAACAGGAGCCCGCGTTTGAAGGGCGAAGCTCCTTCTGTTTCAGACGGAGCAACGGTGACTCCTGCTGGCAAGGAGCAGGAACTGCACGAGCACTTTCAGTGGGGACGCTCCAGATCCCCTCACAGCGACAAGATCTTCCACCACCAAGTGTGTGTGTGTGTGTGTAAATGCAGACTTCACTCTGCATGTATCCCGTCTGAAAGGATGCATGTGTGTGCGTGTGAGAGAATCTAACCCTCACCCTCGCCTGTTCGTGCAGCTCACATAAATGATTCTGAACACTAAGATGAAATTGCGCGGGATGTGGTGATTGGTCGGATATTGGAAGCACGCGCGGCTTTCAGGAGGACAGGTTTGTGTTTAATAGAGTTGATGTCAGCAGCAGTTGTGTTGATATGCGCAGAATGTGGCAGCGTTCACCTCAATGAGGAGCTACAGGAGGCCCATTAAGATCCCCATTTCTTCCATTCAGGCAGGACACGGAGCAGCTTTTCCCTCCCCCGTGTCTGCCTTCTGCCTCAGCTCAGCCCCAAAGCAATGGCAGGCGCATATTTGCACCTCTGTCTGCTCTCTATATTCAATTTTCCGGGCTTGGTAATCAGCAAATCCCGGAGGAAACTGATTATTGACCGATCCGTCTCTGCCAGCTTTACATATTGACTGGCGGCCGCAGCAGCAGCAACAACAGATACAATTGACATTCACAGAAGGGGACACCGGGCGCTCTTATTGTCTAAAGATATTGAAAAGAATTGGTTGCGCCCCCTAATGGAATTATCACCCCGCTCTCCTCCCGCTTTAAGAGACAGATTGAGGTGCTATCGCACAGCTGAGGGAGGGTTTTATTTTCTGGCCAATATCCGTGTCTCGCCCGTCGCAGCGGCCTATCTGGTGTCCGTTATTATCCACAAACCATTTATCAAGCTGCTTCTCTTCCTCCTCACTCCCCTCTCACCTTCTTTTATGATCAGCTAGAGAGAATATAAATATATAAGTCAATGTCTTGGCAACTATAAATCACCAAGTTTCAGTTACGTGTGTGTTTTATTCTCAGCGGTCTGAGTGTGAATGAGTAGGAGAGACGTGTGAGAAGAGTTTAGGTGTGTGTGTGTGTGTGTGTGTGTGTGTGTGTGTGTGTGTGTGTGTGTGTGTGTGTGTGTGTGTGTGTGTGTGTGTGTGTGTCAGTTTTACTTCATTTCTTCTCTGTGACTGTTTATTTCTAACCATGTTATTTACACGTGCGCTCTGGAACTGGACGTTTCTGCATCCTTCGTGACTTCTCAAATGAGATGGTCTTATCTCTCCTCACACTCCAGTGGGGGACACACCATCCTCGCAGACTGAAAGTAGCAAAAATGTTTTGTTTTTTTTCTCCCCGTGTGGTTCGGATCCAGGCAGCAGGGAGGCAGGGAGCACCTGGAGGTGAGCAGTCTGTCACAGAGTCTCCAGACACATTTTGGCTGTTTTCATTGCGGTACAATGATCCATGTAAGCTGCTCATAATAATGAAGTTTCTCGCTGACTTTCTATTGAACTTCCATGGAGGTGGGCAGCAGGTGAGAGGCAGATTATTAAAAGAATGATGGCAGCTGAAGCAGCAGAGGCGGCTACTGAAGTGGCCGCTATTCTTTGAAAATGCCAGCTTTCCATTTCCCATAATGCAGTTCAGTTGTGTTTTTCAGTAAGTGCAGGTCATTCTGTTTGAATCTCTGCAGCACTGAATGATCTGTGACATCAGCTTTGCTGATATGTGGAAGTGTCTGAAGCCAAAAAGTGCACCGACTGCAATTTAGCTTTGGAGGACGAAGTGATTTCAAAAGACTTAAAAACACCAGTCTGCGAACCAGAGGGTGAGGTCACATGACTGTGTCCATCTTTTAGATACAGGCTGTGTCCATAGCAGAGCTGGAAGCAGAACATAAAGGGTGCAGGGAAGCTCCGGTGCTCTCAGCAAACCTCAGTCACATAACATGTGCTGCTCTGACTGCAGCCACCAAATATGAAACAGTGTCTGACTGCATGTCTATTTTAATGTCATCCACATGCCTGTGAATGTAAGTCAGCTGACAGGTGGCTTTCAGTTACAGACTTTCAGAGCTGCAGCCACAAACTGCACATCACTGTTTTCATTAGAGGTCCTCCCCGTGCCGGGTGTGTAAAATCAGCTGAGCCTGCTTTTGTTTTCTGCAGCTGACTGAGGAAATAATAACTGAGGCACCTTCATCATTCCTAAGACTTGATTGACCTACATTTGGCTCTGAAGTGGCCCCTTCGCTTTCGTTAAAGCTGAGCCATAATTGCATCCTGATGAAAACCTTGAGATCAAACTTTTGAATAACTGATTTTGATCCCGTGACCAGCAGTGCACAACTCGTCTTATCGCTCCTCGACAAACCAGAGTGCCAAAGAACACTTGGAGGTCAACAAGCTTATTGACTTGAAAAGAAAAGGCTGCCATCCAACCAGCAGCTTTCTGCTCTTTCTTCACATGTACTCATCTGCTGCTCTGCCCTGCAAATGCAAAAGGTGCAAAAAAATCAAGGCTGCCAATAAAACCTTCCCACTTCGCTGCCGTTTATATTCACAGACGCAGAGAAAGAGTTACAGGCTTTCCGTGTAAATCACCTTTTTCACTTTCTGTTAAACTTGCAGCCTTTCCAGCTCCTCTCTGTTATCACTGAAAACAGCACCAAAGGCAGAGAATGTGGGTTTTGTGGCTGCGGATGATTTTTGCAGCTGGATCCCTGAACCACCCACCACGAGCTGTCACAAAAGTGCATCCCTGCAACAGAGTTCCTCACAGGGTAAACGGGGTGCAACGAACAGAGGCTTATTTAAGGAGACAAGAGAACGTGACGAGATAAAGAAAGTATTGCAGGAGCGAGCTGAATGTGCCATAAACCAGCTACAAATAATCACTATACTTTGCTCCTCTTCAGATGCTTTAATTATGGGTTGTGGGAGACAGGCTGCAGCTTGCCATCACTACTGAACCCAACTCAGCAGTCAGCTATTTAATCATCACAGTATCATTTCTCCACCAGAGTAGTCCCACTGAGTCTTTGCCAGAGACAAACGTGCAGCAGCTTTGCACCGGAGGAGAGGGTCACTGAAGAGCTCACCAACAGAAGTCTGAACCACATCAACTGAAACACGGAGGCACGCACACGTGGCCGTGCACAAACAGGCCTCGGGCACTTTTCATTACTCCTAGTGCTCAGCAGACTAAATGACAGCGTACCTAATCAGATCCATGAACTATTAACTGATCCATGCATATTCATTGCGTACACTAGGTGCAATTAAGACCAGGGTGGGCTTCTCCCACGCAAAGCTCAGCGGTGCTCAGACAGGACCCTCCGTGCACAGAGAATGCTGCCGTGGCTCAAGAGGAAGAGCAGGTCGGTCACACATCGTCACCGCTGGCTTACATCGAATAAAAAATAAACATTTTTGACCTGTTGTGGTTTTATATGCAGTTACAGAGGTGGGAGTAAACAGCTCAGGCTTCCTCTGCTCTGAATACTCCGTTCCACACTGTCTTCTCTCTGCCTTGCTTTGTGTGATGTCATAAAGCGAAGATCATTATTGGATCATCTCACGGGGGGCAGCCAACCACAAGAAAGCTGGATTAAAGGGAGGGGCTCCTGCAGGTGTTTCAGATACAGGTCACAGTATAAGATCAATATTATAAACAGCGAATCGACAAAAGAATAAAACCTGGTGCTGCAGATTAGAAAAATGGATCCTTTTCATGCTGAAAAAGACCTAAAATGTGAACACAAGGTCAGACACTGAAAGGAGAAGTTCTGATATCTGCAGCTCAGATCTACACGACAGTCAGTCTCCTCTCGCTGTGTCTGACACACTAAATTATTTATATATAAATCCAAAGATGAGATTATACTGATAAATAGCAGAGCCAACGAGACCACAGGGCAGAGTGGAACAGGCAGCTGAGCTCAGCCAGCTGCGAGAAGTGGGGACTGTCATGAGTGTAGAGGCAAAAATGGGTTGAGTACCATTAATAAAGGTGAGCCATGCAACAAAGCTTTGGACTCAAGAAAGCTGTGCTGTTAGACGGTAACGCATCAAAGAGCCAGCAGGGGTCCAACCACAGGTCCATGTCCTGACATCATCACAGCCTCCAGCAGGGATCTATGAAGAACACACCGTGTTCCCACTCAGTCGTTTCCTATTTGATTCATCTTGATTAAATTGAAACTAATTAACGTGAGAAAACACTCAGCTAACGTTAGCAACAGTAGCTACAGCAGCAGGCTGACATCTGCGTGTCTGCACTGACTGAGCTTTCACAGCTGAGTAACAGCATCACACATGTTAGATACAAACTGCACATGAATCACACATTGAGGGTTTCAGCTACATCACCTGCCTGCAGGTTCTTACAGTGTTATTAGGACTGTGTAAACTGCTTCCTCTGGGCCAAACAATAACTCATTACTAACAAATAATGAGAAGAAAATGCTTATTATATAAACAACTGACCATCCGCCCACTCGGTTGGACTCCAGAGGACGGTGTGTGTGAGTAAATGAGTAGACACGCTATGTAACACCCAAAGTGCCAGATTCATTATACAGGAATTCAAAAATACACAAACACGAGTAAACACACACATGCGCTCCACAATCCATCTTAGAAACGCTGCATAACTCTGCACTGCTTATGTCCTCACAAACTTCCATCCTCACTGCTCCTTAATGCTGCCATCGCCACTGTCGGGGCTCTGCCCCGGCACTGTGATGAAAATGCATGCTTCATCAACTTTGTCACAAAGTCTATGCATTGTATAGTACAGCAAGACAGGCAGAACAGCTCCGGAATACCAATGAAGAGCCGGCGTTGTGTCCCTGTCAGCCCCGAAACATCCTGGAGATGTACGCTGGCAAAAACAATCCCCGGCTAAACTTGCATCACCTTTCAGAGAAGCAAATAATCTCTTTCCAAGTAAATAATTTGCTGAGTGGCCTGTCATATCAAGTGGGGCTATGAGCATGCTTAGGGATTAGAAGCCAGATTAGAAGAAAAGCAAAGGCCGGGAAACTCACCTGTCAGATTATTGCTGCCATTAAATCCTGTTGCACCGTGAACTTGCTCATTTCTGGGGAATTTTGTTGTTTGTGCACGAGGAAGAGAAGTGATTATCGAGCCCCCAAAAGACACGAGTCACTTCCTCTGTTCTGACAGGCTTCAGTGCTGCTAGTCTGAAGTGATAATTAATGACACTTTCACAGAGAAACACATGAAGAACTACATAAAAGGCCAATTAAAAACCACACACACACAGAGCGTTTGAATGTTAACCTTTAAAATCTGCTCAGTTGGACGCCAAGCAGGCACAAGAGGAAGCATACTGGGGACACAGGAAGCACCGAGGTCACAAAGATCTAAACCAAGCATGTCAAACTCGCGGCCACGCCCCCTACTTCCGGTCGAGAATTGGCGTTAAAAATATGGTACAAATAGGCCCTTTAAGTCACTTTTTTTTACATTTAGCAACCCTCTTAACTGGAGGAGAAAGTGGAATGTCAAAAAAGTAACTTAACTGGCCTATTTGTACCATATTTTTAACGCCAATTCTCGGACGGAAGTAGGGGGCGTGGCCGGAAGCGGCCTGCGAGTTTGACATGCCTGATAAACTGATCAAACAGCCTGTGATCTACAGGTGTGGGTGAGTCTTTGGGTTTCGGTTGGATATCCATGAAGAAAAGGAAAAGGAGGACAGTTTAGCACAAGCATATTGTGGTCTGTGCTTTCAGGTTGTTGGGTTCTCGGTCAGATCTGCCCCCCACCACTTCAGCTAGACTTTTGATGGTGTAGATTCACCAAAATTTTAACAATAAAGACAGAAAAATGCACGTGTAAGGCAGACCATCAAAACGCTGTGTCTCATGATGGACCTGTGGTCCAAAACATGTTTAATCTAAATATGAGACAAGAAGAACCTGAAGCACATTTGCAGTGTTCCTGAGCAGCACCACAATAGCGTATCTTTAAAAGTAACCATCGTGCCAAAGCCTTGAAAACTCAGTGAGTGAAAGTTAAGCCCAAAAAGAAAGTTCAAAGCCAGTGGATTAATAATTGAAATGATTCCAGCTGAATTTTCAGCTCTCGGTCAGTTCCTCTGGCAGCCAACAGGGGCCAGCGGCTCACTTTCTGGACTGCCTTTTGAAGAAGTCTTTCCTGCAGTGTGTGTGTGTGTGTGTGTGTGTTTGTTCTACTCTTGCAGCAGCTCATTATGCGCAGCCCCTGTTATTGCAGCTGTGTCACCACACTGGAGTCATGAATGAAGTCGCACACAGCCGTTCATTAGTGCTTTGACACCTTCTTGCTTCGTTCTACTGTGTTACAGGGATGAGCTTTGGCTTCCTCCTCGGGCACATCAGTACAGCACTTGATACATACAAATGCGTGGAGCGTGCACACAACACAGTTAAGAAATAACTCCTCTCTCCCCCCCAGAGTTCTTCGGCAGCCTGAGGCCGCCGCGAAGGCAATGAGGAGCACATTCATTTCACAGTCCAGCCTGTTTTGTTCAGTGACTCTCCAGTCTGGGACTGCAAGGTGTTATAAAAGTGTTCTGCACACAGGTGCCTGAAAGCACGCTCAGCACTCTTCTCTGAGCAGGTCAGAAAAGAAAAAAGTTAAACAAGTAAAAGGTTGCTTTAATTAAGCTTCTGCTTCCTGCCAAATGTTGGAAGACGAGCATGTTTATGAGATAAATCTGATACCTGGAGGTAACCCTCATCTAAACTCACCTTTTCATGATGTCATTATTGCTATGTTACAGCTTTGCTTGGGTTTACTTTACAGAAAACCTGCTTAGAGTCATAAAGACAGTCAACGGCAACAGAAACAATACAGACAGTCTGAGACACGCCATGATTTACATGTCAACCCATCCATCTGGCCCAACCTCCTCTAAAAATCGTTGTTATTGTCATAACAGCCACTTCCACTAGAGGGAGTTTTCCCTTTTAGCACTTTTGCACCTTTTCAGGTTTATTAAGTAGCACCTAAAACATGCAATTAACACCGTGCAACGTCTCTAAAATAATCCTTTAATAAACCTGCCGATGTGTCAGTCAAACATTCATGTAGATGATGAAAAAAAATCATGCCAAGAGAGAAAAGAAACACCTTCACACTCAGTGGATTCCTGCTTTTCACACACTGATCTCAAAGAGCAGCACCAATCAACACCTTTTCTCTCACACAGATGAACACGAGTAACAGAATAAAGCATCACACGTCCAAAGTGCAGCTCTTCAGGAGGACTTTCCTCTGCAGCTCTGACAGTCACTGGGACCCGAACACTGTTCATCTTCAATTCTGTTTAAAGCCCAACCTTTCAGCAGATGGTGGGTACGGCTGGACGCATCAAATCTGTTGTTTTCAAGCCGCGAGCAGAGACAGTCTCCCACACACACCCCCGCCCCCCCAGGAGGAAGAGGATCACGTCAGCCAGAGCCGCAGGTTATCAGCTCTACCTTGACCAGCAGCCTGCACTTTCAGTCCTGACTGTGGGAGGCCAGAAGCCTCCTGAAAACATCACAGCTTCAGTCGTTACAAGTGAATAAATACAGCCTGACCGGCATACATAAATGTGTTTCTGAGCAAATCTGAAGTCCTGAAGGTAGAATATTGTTCCCATATAAATATACAGAGGCTTGTTTTTATTTGAGGCAGCAGCGTTACATCATCTTTCACTGATCTCCCTGCTGTCGATTAAACACTCAGCTACAAAAGAATTCCACATGCTTTACCAAAATCAATGTTTTTACCTTCTCTGCTGAAGCGCTTTTGTCCCCAGGAGTGATTGCAGGGCTCAGAGAGAAATCACTTACAAAATAAATCACTTAGATGTCCTCAGTCGTCGACAAGCAATCTGTGGAGCTCAGATCTTTCACGTCAAAAGAGCTGAGCTCACAGGAAGGGTGGGCATCTCAGACAAATGCTATTTGACATCTATTTGAATGTTCTTCTCTCAGGTAATTGTGGTGTCGCGGCCCGTCACCGGGAGGAGTTGGTCCTGGACACTGGACCTTTTCTTTGGTCTGGTTGTTGAGTTTTGTGTCCTTGCACGAGTCTCCAGATTGAACAGCAACACACCACAGTGTGTCACATGTCCTCCTGCTTTTGTTGTTGTGAGACTACACACTCACAGGCTAATCACAGAGAGCACAGGGTAGCTAATCTCCTTTCTCTAACGCAGTTGGACCAATTTTTACTCAATATGACCGAAAATGTGTGACCAACAACCCAAACAGTATAAGAAAAGAGGCAAATCAGACAAATACAGGATATGTTATATTACACAGGCAACTGTGACAAAAACAAGCACGTTTATTATTTGATAATTAACTCTTCTGGTCTCTGACGTCTGTATCCTCTGGGGCTGATGCTGATTTATCTTTAACTAATTCTGGCCTGAAGGGAGAACTCGACATTTACACATTTTTTTATCTCAGTGTTATCTTCTGAAATGTGGACGGATGGAGGAAATATTTCGTACCCTGCAGAATTAAAGTACTGAAGAAAAGTACATCTGAAATGTCAGCGACTGCCTCTTTAGGTCCACACTAACGTGCTGAATAAAACCTCTCCAAATGTCTTTTATCACTGGGAGACGCTGCTTTCAGAG
This sequence comes from Apistogramma diplotaenia, assembly GCA_015052665.1. Classification (NCBI taxonomy): domain Eukaryota; kingdom Metazoa; phylum Chordata; class Actinopteri; order Cichliformes; family Cichlidae; genus Apistogramma; species Apistogramma diplotaenia. The sequence goes on from VOQJ01009894.1 coordinate 19,530, forward strand.
TCGGGGGGCCCGCGCTGGTCACACCGGTTAGTCTCTGTGGTCTCCAGGAGGATCCGGAGTCTTTACTCTTCATAAATGCCACTGCAAAAGCATCTTCACCGTTCATGTATGAGGTGAACACATTGTACAACAGAGTGACACAACGCTTGTGTATCACTGGAAGTGTTTCAAGGAAAAGCTTATTCAGCTCATGAGTGCGATGTGACCTTTGCATAATGCTGCTTAAAAGGAATAGTTAAGCATTCAGGATTCTCAGTGCACAATGAAACAGACCTTTAGAGTACTTCATTAAAAAGGACCATGAAATATAATATAAAGCTCTGGGTAAACAAATTCACTGCGATGCTAAAACCTCAGATATTTCATAAGCGGCGTCTTTTAGCTCGGTATTTACACGAGGGTTTGACAGCTGTCATCTGATGAAAAGAGGCGAGCTGAAGAGCAGGAAAGTGGAGCATGTTTCAAAAGAGATGTTAACTTTCTCTGTCATGGCAGTGCGACGATCACGGCTAGCAGAGAGATCCTTCCCTTCGCCACCAGGCACCCCAACCTCATCACCACGAGCTCAGAGCCTGCCCTCCTCCTGGTCATGCGTGCACACCACAAACGCCCCCCCCCCAGCTTCAAACATCCAAACCTGGCAGAGTTCAGAGGCAGGAAACCACTGGACAGACTGCTGGCAAGCTGTGAAACAGATGGTCCCCCGCCTGACTGCTGTGGTCTGCCCACAACCAGGCCAGTACCACCTGTTACACACACACACACACACACACACATGCCTGCGTGCGTGTGTGTGTGTCTTAGAAAGCTGGGCAGGGTAGGTAATGTTGCTCCCCGTGGCACTGTGCTAATCTAACATTTGGCCGCATTTCAATTCAAAATCATATTTTGCTTCAGTTACATTCACTGAACTCCGGTTTAGTGTGTCAGGTATGTGGGGGTGTCCTTTGTCCTCGGTGCTGAAAACGAAGCTAACAGCTGAGGGGCAGCTTTTGTAATTCAAAGGATGGTTTCAGGGGTTTTAACCTGTTGTGTTTCTAATTCATGTGGCTGTCTGGGTTCTGCGGGTCACCATCTGCATTTCTCTGAGCTGCTGCGAAATGACGAGTTTTGAAAACAAGCAGCAGAAATTAGCTTCTCGAGGCGTCCGGGATCACCTGTAAAGCTAGGCTGAGGAACTCAGTGTTTCAGGGGGGGTTCAAGGAGGGAAAGAAGCAGCTGAGGTGGTTCCCTGGATGCCTCCTTAGAGAGGCTGTTTTGGGTATGTTCAGCTAGGAAGCCTCTCACAGGCTCATGTCCTTCAGTTGGTTTGGAAATGACTCTAACCAAAGATGCTTAGGCTTCTGCCTCCAAGGCCCAACATACTGCATTTAGAAACCTCAGAAAGAAAGCAACACAGTTAACTGCATTCACTTATGAGCATCTTCCAGGCTTCTGATGAGGAAACAACCAAAACAAAGTGTTTTCTATGAATATTATGTCTTTCTATATTCTGGAAGACTCAGTGGAAAGTCCAGCAGTGGGCATGGTTATCCATGCCTGCTCAGACTCAAGTGCGAGTTCACCGGTGCACTGACACACTGGTCCTAGCAACACTCACATCCGTGTGACTCCCAACATATGGAGGCTTGCACAGGAACACTCAGCATCACGACTGAATGCTTCAGCTACCTGTGCTTGTTCATGTTGTGATTTAACTGAAATCACAGCATTGTTCCAAAGCTGATCGATCAGAGTTGGGACGAAGCTTTTTTTGCATGAAGTGAAAGCTGAAGTGAGCAAGAAGTGGAAACAGAGTAAAACCAAACTCAGAGACGGAACAAAGGTTTTATTGGCCCGTGTGCTCGTGTGGACGTTTGACAGGCTGAAGAAAACAGCTGGTCAGTCAGTGTAGCTCACTTCTCTTCTCCAGGACTTATTAAGAAGTCATTTAATCCCAAAGCTGGATCTTGGTTGGAGTTGACCTGCCACAGCCTGCTGGGGAGTGTTGTAAAAAGGAAAGCATGTGCAGAATTTATAGCACAAGAAAAAATGAGAGCATTGATTTTTTTTATCAGATCAGCTGCTTGTTGATGAGCCGTGAGACTGAACCAGAAGACAAAAAGAAATCAGCAAAATAAACATTTGATCTACCACTGGCACCTCCACCTTTGTCTAAGCCCACCATCAAAAGCACATCTGTATTCATTTTTTTTGTCAGCTATCTGTGAAACACCTGACATCCACCTGTATTTGAGAAGAGGTTACTGTAGCTGCAAACCAGCGCAGACGCACGAGGCCGTTAGTGTCCTGCCGCTGATTAGAATAAAAACATTCAGATTCTGTTTTTGCAAAGCAGACGAGGCCGGCATGCTAATGCGCTCACAGTGCTGAGGCTGGTTATTTCTGTGCTCATCTTCAAGTACAATTTCATCGAAGCATTAAAATAACAAACAGCTTTTTTTTTAACACGTGCACTCTGCAGTCCCCCGGAGAGCGAGCTGCCATTTGACTGCATATTAGTTTTAATCCTGGAGGAGCTTTAAGGCTGGTGTGCCTGCATATGTTCGTAATGAACCAATTTAAACTGGAACACTAGAAAATGTCATCTTTACTTTTAGGTCGTGTCTAAAAATTAGAAACACGGGGTCAAACAAAATCATCAAATCAACTCTGGGATGGAACAGTCTTAATTAGGCAGCAGGGACGGTGGAGCAGCAGGGACGGTGGAGCAGCAGGGATGGTGGAGCAGCAGGGACGGTGGAGCAGCAGGGATGGTGGAGCAGCAGGGACGGTGGAGCAGCAGGGACGGTGGAGCAGCAGCGGCGCCGCACAAACCTCCAACACATCAAATCTCACCGTTAACAAGAAAAATCCAGACCCAAGGCCGCGTGCCGAGCTCCCTCCTCTCTGCACGGGCTTCCACCAGGCCGTGACCTCACTTCACTCTGCCAGCTGTTCCCCTAATTATGATATCCCAACTGCAAAAACACAGCAGCTCTGTAATGTCCAACATCAACACCGCTGAGCAAAACCAACCAGAGGCAAACAAGAAGCCTTTCATCATCCGCTGACAAAATGCACTTTGTCCTGCTCACCTTTGACCTCCACAAAGAAAGTGTTTGGGGCTTTATCCCGCTGTGGTGCAAAGATGAACTGTAGTTAGAGTTTGTCTCCAAAGATGAGTTCTGACTGGCAGGAAGATGGTTTAAGATTATAATAATGGTCATACAAATAAACTGATGGGGCACCGCTGCAGGTCACTGGGTTGGGCGGGCGGCCACGTGCCATCAGGCATTTTCTGCATGTCTTCCCACTCTCCTGGGTGCTGTCAATGGTCATAATAAAATCTGAAAAGCCTCCAAAAATGAATTCATCTACTACTTGATATTATCTCAGTTTGCAATGAAAGTAAGAAATCTTCTAATTAAAGATATAGGTTGCATTTAAGATATTCTTACCTGGAGCTCTAGCAAAGTGGTTTGTGGCCTGAAGCCACTCAAACACTGAGTGAAAGTAGTTTCAGGAGGCAGTTTGCTGCTGATTAACAGAGTTGCTCCAGAGAAGCCAACAATTTTTACTTAACATTTTCACCTGGAAAAACATCCTAAAACTCAGTCAGGAGCAGCTCCACAACAACAAAGCCGAGAAGAAAGCTTTACATTCAGTAAGTGTGTCGCCATGGAGATGGATTGGAAATGACGAAGCTAATCAAAACTGTAAATCAGTGACGGAGCAACAAGTGACACTAACGAGTGATGCCTGTTCTCTAAATTCTTCCCTGGAATCATTTCATACCAGAAATGAAGCATAGCTTTGGTTCTTCCAGCCACAAAGAGAAGATTAAGATCTCGGCTGCTTGATGCTGCTTGGCACCGCCCACAGGTGTTCGTCTGCAAGCTGCTTGGCAACCCAAATCCCCCACAGCATCCCTGAAGTCTGTTCTGTTCCAGACTGCTGCTGTCCTCACCTCCACATGTGCATAAGGAAGGATGGGAGCATCCCATAACTCAGCCATTTGACAGTGAGGGCAGAAATAAAGCAAAATTCAGACTCCAGCCACAGCAGGAGTGAACTCTGCAGTGTGGATGATGATGAATTTGATTTATTTTGTAACTCTTCAGGCTGACGGTGCTTTAAGTGCACTGATATTGAAGAGATGCTGAGTGGCTGAAATGATTTAGGGTCTCCTTCTTCCTTTGCCTGTTTGTAGTCTCATCACTTCCCCAACCAAGGTGAAACTCTTCATTAACGCATTAATTTTAGTTTGAACTCGCAGGCTGGAAGGCAGCGGTTTGGTTTTCCTTTGTAATTCATTGGTTCATCATGTGTCCTTCTAGGCCACACCCACTTCAGCCTGCACTGATGCTGTTCTCACATTGTTCTGTCTGCACCCTTCTTCAGACTGAAAGGTTCTAGTTCTCCTGCCACGCGTCTGTCAATCAACATGTTTACCTGTGTGGACCCAAATGCACCACATTATCTTCTTTCATGGATACTGAGCTGGCACCGTGAGGCCTTCATTTATCATTTATCAATATAGAAAGAAGATTCTCCCATCTGGTGTGGAAAGTCCAGAAATTTTGTCTTTGAAAAATGTAAATAAATTATTTTTGTTCCCACGATTTCATATTGGCTCTGATAGCATCGTTGATCATGTCGGGTTCTGGTCCACGGCGTGAAGGATTAAGTCCTCGAGTTCTGGGTGGGCTGTGCTTTTGCTCCCACTCAGATCAGGTTTCTCTTTTTTGAAAATTAATACGCACGCATCAGGTTTCAGGAGGTTTCCATGTGTCCCTTCTGGATCAGGTTCAAAACTTTGGACCCGCAAAGGCCTCAGTTCTCATATCACCATCATCATCATCATCTTATGTATGATAAAACTAACATAAGCAGAGATTAGGTTAAATATTCTGTTCATTTCCAGTTCTATATCAACTCCACTAGATTAGCTTTGCATGATTCAAATTTCAAAGTAATCCTTATTTAGCTTATACTGGGTATATGAGGGGAAATGTGGTGAAATGCCAACAGAAGAGGGAACTTCTGCAGTTAAGAAATAGCAAAGGTTACATACAGAGTAAAATATTATTATGCTCTCGTTAAATGGCTGTGCTGTCAGTCATGAGCACTTATAGACATACAGTATCTGCATGTCACTGATATGATGATGGTTACAGCTGACTCACAGCCAGAACTCCGGTTTGATTCGGGCCTCTCTGCGCAGTCAGCTCTAATCTATATGAATGGGGAGTGGTCCATAGTTTTTATTTCAGTGGTCAGGAGAACACAAATATTACATCTTCTTTAATGGCTCAATCCACTGTGCTGACATGATTAATTTCACTAACGCATCCCACCAGAGCACCGAACAAATCCACATCCACAGAGCAAACCAAGAAAAAACAAGTACACTTCCTACATTAACAGTATTTGTAGCAGTATTTGTAACCATATTAGTAAACTGAATAAAATGAGCAGTAGATGCTTGGTGGGATATTTTTAGTGTTTCAGAGTTCTTCTTCATGATGTCTCAATCACAGAGTCCTGGGTGAAAAACCAGATCACACCGCTGCGCTGGTCTGCAGCCGTCTTGTGCAAACTTCTTTACAGAAGCCAGAAAAGGTTGGACTTTGCTTCACAACCGAAAAAGCCGAAGAAGTGAGTGAGACAGCTGCAGCCCTGCTTCACAGAAGAACTAAGTGCACCCCGTGATTCAGGACCGAGCAAACGCTCATCAGCCTCTCACATCGTTGTGGAGGAATTTTGGCCCAATCTCTGAGATTTGTGGGTATTCACTTATGTGCAACTCCCTTCACAGCATATCAGCCAGGTTGAGGTCTGGACTTTGTGCTGCTGAACAGACTTCTCCACTTTGGTCTCGTCTGTCAAAAGAACTTTTCTCCAGAGGTCTTGTGGTTTGTTCAGATGCAGCTTTGCTGTGCTGCCATGTTTTTGGACAGAAGAGGCTTTCTCCTGCAAACAGCCGTACTGGCCTCGTCTTTTTCTAATCGTCCTGTCATGAACTTTAGCCTCTGACATGCTGACTGAGGCCTGCAGAGTCTGAACGTTGCACAGTCTGACGCTGGGATGAATTTGCTGGGACTTCCACTCCTGGGAAGATTGTGGCTCGGAGCAGCAAACTGCCCAAACGTCTGCTTTCATAGAGGTGCTCACACTCATGATGATCAGTTAATCACAAGCACCTCAGTTCCTACAGAAGCAGTGAGGGTGCTCAGACTACATCTTCCTCTTTATTCTAAATGGTGATATGAGGACCAAGCACAGGAAACTGAAGCGTGTGACAGGAAATCACTCAAAGGTGAAGTTTACCTGTCCGATCCTGCTGCCCCTCCTGTTCTACAGCAGCTGATGAGCTTTAGCTCCTGTTGATGCCCTCTGAACAAGAACACCACGTCAGACCGATTTCTACCAAAATCAGGACGAGCAGGTGAGACGAAGGCATGTGGTACACCCGCTCGGACTGCACCACCTGTGGGATGTGAACACCTGCGGACTGCCTTATGGAGACTTTTCATAAAACATCAAAGAGGAATTTGCCAGCACATGGATTCCACTGTAGCTGCTGTTCTGCACGGCAACAAAAACACCCTTCCTTCATTATTCCAGGTGATCGTTAACACAGGAGGGATTTGCATGATTTGTCAGGCGGTGAAGGCGTTGCTGCTCATTATGTTACAGTCACACTGCAGCTCAACATTCACTTCCATGATACATCCACAGCTTTTAATTTGACTGCACAGCAGGCTGGAGGCCTATTTGGCCCTGAGATGATGTCTCAGACTGACTTTACTTCATCACACAGACGCACAAATACATTAATAGGAATAATAGAAGATGATGATAATTATTTTTAAATATGAAATTTTGTGTATTAGTGAAGTGTCTGCACGGCGTCTTCTCCTGCGCGGCCTTCTCATGCCGGCCCACACTTAAAGAACAAACTGTGAAGGAATGAACTCATCAATCTTTCTGATTGTGTTTTCAAAAGAGAAACATTTACTTTCTGCAACCATTAATCACCAGCACGCTGAGCTCTTTTTGGAAAATGTGACCCCCAAGAAAAGCTCTCAGGCTTTTTTTTTTTCTTTCAGAGGTTTTCCAGCTTCTTATTTCTTTTTCCTGAAAGGAAAAACACAGCAGGAAGCACTCTGAGTGTGAGGTTAATTATATATGTTAGGAGAAAGTGGCAGACGTGTCTCAACCACAAGCCGAATTAGTGACACACGCTGTGATCCTCTGTGGGACGGAGAGCTGTACTCAGGGGGGAGAATATATTGAGATCAGCTGGCGCAGGTCTGCAATTTATAGACTCGCTGACTCAAGAGCCAATGCAATCATTCTTATGAGACTGATTCCAGCAATCTATCACTCGCAGGGCGAGCTGGTCCTGAGCAGTTTTTAAAGACTGTTTATGTGATATATCTTCTGAACAGGGGAACGCCTCGCAGGTTCAATAACCTGCTGGCTGAGCTGTGGAGCGTCCGGGGCGCTGAGTTACTGAGATGAGAGCTGCTGTTTGCTGGCAGAGCGACTGCAAACAATCCTCCAGGCAGAGAGCAGCGCCGAGGGAAAGTCTGAGTTTGTGCCTTTAATGTGAAATATAAATGAAAGTGAGATGTTTTGCAATTCAATTTTTTGTTTATCCAAGAAATGTTTTTTTATCTGTTGGTCTCTGAATATTCTTTATCATGTGATAAATCTTGTAGCTTTCAAAGCACAAACACATCATGCAATACAGAGCAACCGACAGCAATCAAGCCAGCATCCGTTCAACCGCTGAAGAAATGAAATATCTGCTGGGATTTTCACACCGAAAACAGACGCCATGAAGCACGTTTCTCCTCTGAAGCCGGCTTGATTACAGCTCAGCGTCTCATCATTGTCCTCATTACTTATCTTTAAAATCAGAGTGGCTTTCGCTTCAGCTGCGAGAGGAAAACTTTATCTGAAACGCGCCGTGCGAGCTGGATCAAAGCACGTCACTGTTTAAACTCCTGATATATCTGCAGCGGCTGAGAGGAAGCTCTATTTTGAGAGCAGGCACTGACAGACTGTCCTCAACATTTGTTTCCTCTGCCGTCCAGCGTAATGCCGAGCAGCTGATTTAATATCACTGGGGTGGCGTTCCAAATAATGATTTTGGAGACGAGACTCATCATCGCAATTTGCAGTCGATAAATACTGGCGAACCGCAATGAAATTAACTCTCTAAAGAGGCGGCCTGGTCAGCTACAGACCCGCTGATTCGATAGGAATGTGCACGTGCAAACATCTTTGTATGGAGCTCCCGAGGAGCTTCTCCTAAAGTTCTGCAGCTTTCTGAAGGCCATCTTTGTTTTCTGCTTTTTCCACTCACTTTCAGTCCAGTTCCAAAGAGATATTAGCTGAAAACCTGGTGGTGGTGTGCAGTGTAAACAAACCTGGACGACTACAGGATAAAAGAAGAAGTTCAGGCCTAAAAAAACTATCTATAGCAGATGAGCAATGTCTGAAAGTTGTGGAAATAATCCAGAAAGAGCTGAAACAGGACCTGAGAGATCCATCTGGACCTTCAGCTGCAGTGGGAGGGAGGCTGAGGTCTGCCACATTACACAACTAGTGACGGAACAGAAGAAAAGGCCGAAGCATCCAAAGAAGAGCTTTCAGTGTCCCTCAAGAAGCCTGAGAGGTGTTCCTGCAGACTGCCCATTTTCCTAGAAAACTATAAAGAAATTAGGAGGATCAGGCTGTGATGTCATCGTCAACATTCAGATGATGTCTCCCAGTTTTTCTTATTTCTGAACATCTCAGTCTTTATGAGACAGCACAAGAACAGGTTGCAAACCTCAGGCACAGAACAGTCTTCACTGCACAGAGCCAGAAGAAGCCTGGTTCACAACCCACAACAGTGATCAGAACGTGACTTCCAGGAAACAGTCTGAAATCTGTGCTGCAAACAGTCTGCAGATGATCCTGAAATCACCAGATTTAAATCAGCTGTTGTTCTGATTTCTATCAGAAGTTCAGCTCATGACGTGTGTGTGTGTGTGTGTGTGAGGAATGGTGCTGCATGTTAGCAAGGACTGAAATTTATCAAACACTGGTTTTCAATTTTCATAAAGACTTTAATGCAGCTCGGTGCAGAAACTGCACTGGGTCGTGTTCCTTTCTGACGCTTTCAGCGAGCACACTTGCTTTCTGTTGTGCCCACATCTTAAGACTCGTGTCACTTTAATTTTAAGGCTTTTTGTCACTCAAGAGCCATAAGTGATGTGACTATAAACGGCTTGAAGGTAGTGGGTGTCACACACAGCTGCACACTCAGATCTATTTTAACTTGTCATCATGAAACAGGATCCTAAAATTGGGATTTCAGAGGAAGAGACTCAGTCCTTTGGCACTTACTTAAATCTGTCACTCTTACCCAAACTTTCCGTCGAGATCCCGACTGAGTGAAGTCGGTTCAAGTCCACAACGTTGCAGTGCAGCCTGAGAAATATTGCACTTTCTTTTTTACGACCTTGTGCACTGATGTATGTGGCAGGAGGGGAGCACTGAGGCAGCTTCCCGCCTCTGACAAACCCAGTTTATAGCTGCGGTCTGGATGTGGATGGACCTGACACTTCCGAGGACCGCCGATGGCATGAGCTTTAGCCAGCCAGGCCTCCGTGAAGCCCCGGGATCTGAGGCCCACGAAGAATCTGCTGCTTCATTCCTAATTGGATTTCTTATCTTGGCTTGTGGCATAAGGACACAGCTATGATACGAAGAGGGCACATTTAAGAGGATAATAAAAAGCCGTTAAGACCTCGGTGCCACACGACGGGGGTCAGACATGGAGAGATTAGATGGAGGGGTTTGCACAACACAGATGAGTTCTGGAGTACTTAATCCTGTCTATGATCCCAGCTTGTTTCACTGATTACTAAGACAGGTTCATTGAGAGGTGAAAGCAAAGTGCATCGAGCTGATCCGTAGCACATGCTTCAGGGTGTCTGACACCCGGGGCTGCTGTTCTAATGTGCTGCGATTTTAAACAATGCAGAGCATAAATGCAGCCTCAGCTCGGATTCTCCCAAAGAAACAAAGAAAGGGAGCACGAGGAAAGAGAAAGGTGCTGCTTCAGGAAGCATCAGGGCATTAGCACACAGCAGCTCTCCAGGCAACAGGAGATGAGGCAGAATATTCTCAGGAAATTTAATTCAAGCTCGCTACGAAAACCCCAAAATAATCTTAGCTCAGCATGTCAGCTCCTGTAGAACACGGGTGTTTTGGTATTTGCTCCGTGTTCAGGGATGTGACAATTATTTTGAAAATGTCTTCTTCTTTTATTCGTCATTGTTTCAATACATTTACGACACGTTTACCAGCCGAAGACTGTATAAGACGTGTGTGAAGCAGAGGTTGTAGGCATCAGGACCTTGGACACAGCTTACATACTCAGTCTTTGTAGCAGAAAATTACAATCACATACCCAAGAGGTGCACAGAGGTAACTGCATAAAGTTGGACATTGTTGGGTTTATTGATATTTTCATCATGTCTTCTCTATATGCTTCAACTTAATTCCTACGCCATGTGGTGCCCTTTGTCTGCCCAGCAATGCCATGTGATAATTTAGATCTGTACCTATTGTCTTAACTACGCTGTGTACCACTTTGCGGGTGACGTCGATGACGTCACTCTACTGCGACCATGTTCTCAAATAAAAGCAGACGGTAGCTGCTGGGCGGGCAGAGATGATCATCTTCCTGTTGTGACGAGGAGCGGGGAATTCGTTTCTGCTCTGAAGTTCTCAGGGAGCGTGGTTGTTTCTCCTGTCGGCAGTAGTTTGCTTGGAGTGAAAAACTGTGTAGCTGTTTGTTAGATGATGA
>VOQJ01009916.1:14033-29468 GCA_015052665.1 Apistogramma diplotaenia
TCTTCCTCTCTCTCTTTCCTAGTGTTATATATTTTCACACCTCACTGAGTCAATCGCATGTGTACGTGTACACACACACACACACGCACACACACACACTCTGCTGTCTGACTGTATCACCCTCCCTCCTCTGTCGTTGCTTCTCTCCCTCTTCCTCCTTTACTGCATTTTCCTTATTTCTCTTTCTCACTTCATATCACCCTTCTTCACTCACCCTCCCTCCCTCCCTCGCTCTCTCTCTCTCCCATCTCCCTCCTCCCTCCCCTTCTCTCTTGGGTCATGTTGCAGCAGCTCCAGCAGAAATAATAGGAGCAAAGGCGTGAGGTTGTTATTTGCATAGAAATAGCATGACGCCCCAGGCAGCTTCAGGAGAAGGACACAGAGATCATTTGTCTCAAAATTTTAATGAAAACTTTTGCTGAGGCAGAGATTTCTTTCCCTCTGCACCCTCCCTGCTTCCCCCTTCCTCTCCTTCCCCCGTTCTTATTCTTTCCCGTACCTCTGAGCCGTCCGATCCTTGCACTCTTTTCTCTCTTCTTCCCTTTCTGTAATAGCACAGTGTGATGTGAAATTAGATGACACATCACTATTGTGCCGCTCTGCACCACAAGCATGTCAGTCTTACTGGCAGTTTGTCAAACAGTGCAGGAAATATGGAAGAAGCAAATTGTCTCTCTGTGGTGAGGAGAGTTTCTGCATGTGTGTGTTTCAAACACACACATTTAGACGGAACACTTAAAATACGGGATACCATTGAGTATGTGACTTTGGATGGAAAATGCTCCTTGTACATCATTAGAAATAAACAGATTATCTAGTTTTTTTCTGTTCTTTTGCATCTTCAAATCATACATTTAAGTACATTTAATAAAATAATCCTATTTGTGATTTTTAATTGTTCCTCTAGACTGAAATTTATATATATATATATGTATATGTATATATAAATTTCAGTCTCTCTTGCAAGATATTTGTCAAAAAAAGATCATAAATCACAGTTAATAGGTTGATTTAGAAAATATTCCTTCAGTTTCTAAAAAAAATACACATATATATTATACAGATTTTTTTCCAAGAAAATATATCAGCATTATATTTACAGTGTGTAGTTCACATAAAATTATCAGTAAATTATCAGTAAAAATATAAAGTGACTCCCATTGAAATTATGACAACTTTAATATTAATGTATTCTATTTATAATTAGATATCAAAACAGATTATTGAGAAGATAATGTTATGTCTTTAGATTATAATTGTTTTCTTTCCCAGCAGTCACTGCTTTAACAGTGTTAGGCTTAACAATGTGAATGATGATTTTTTTTAAGTGTCACTGAGGATCAACTGGATTTTATTTGTAATAATCTACTACTAATAATAATTTTGTTTGTAATAAACTAATAAGTGCTGTAGCTCAGGAGGTAGAGCAGGTCAGTCGGAAGGTTGGCGGTTAGATTCCTGGTTGCTCCGGGCTGCATGCCAAAGTATCCTTGGGCAAGACAGTGAACCCCAAGTTGCTCTCCGATGCAAGCGTTGGAGTGTGAATGTTAGATAATAAAGCACTAAGCTTAGTTACACATGGAAGTGCTTGCATGAATGTGGTGTGAATGGGTGAATGCAAATGTGTTAGCGCTGTGAGTGCTCAGTAAGAGTAGAAAAGCACTATGTTAAAGCTAGTTCACTAAAAAAAACACTTTTGCTACCAGCAGATAAAAATGTTAACTAAAATCAACACACTGATTCTCTAAATGAACTGTTGATGAAAGCCTTGGAAAGATGATAAACTAAATAAAAGCATATTCATAAATTCAACTATAACTTCATTTATTTTCAGATTTAATATATATAAATATTCTGTGTGAAATGGTTTAAACATTGTTGTGTTTAAACCAGCTTATTTTCCCTTCTTTCACTTGCTGAGGTTGGTGTCACCGCTTTGCTGCTGAGCTGTACGGCTCGCCCTAGGCAGGGAGGCTCTGTGCTGGCCTGGCACTGGGTATTTGGCTGCTCTGCTGATGTGCTCAGAAAAGTCATGGGGCTCGATGCCAGTCTGAATGCCAAGTAGGGTCAAGCCAATATACAAAGCTGATACTAGTCTGTTTGTTTGTTTTGAAGAGCAGTATGTATGCTGCAGAAAATTAAGATCATAACTCCTACCAGCACGAAGCAGATGTTGAGATCCAGACCCTGCTTCTGCAAAGCCTGCACTCCACCAGGACCTGAAGAAACCTGGTCAAACTGATTTTCCATACCTTTGAAGTAAATCCAGAACATAATCTAGGCTAGATCTTAAACGTGCTTTTTAAGGCACAGATAAAGTGGCAGCTTGGTGTTGTTGTGTGTACTGAGCAAATGGAGCTTTGAAGAAATACCAGTGACCAAACAGACAATGGCATTACCAGCGGTTTCCTCAATTAAATCTGAAATAGGAACAACATTAATACAGTCAGATAATGTACTTATCTTCCTAGTATTCCCTTCATGCAAGCATCCTTGATGTAGAATTTCAGACTGGGAAAAACCAATACAGAGTTAAGGTCAGAAAAGGTTCAATTGTGCATTGAACGGCATCTCTACTAATTTGTTATTAGTGGATGTATGTAAGCAAAAGTGCTATTTCACTGTATAATATAATGATGCCTTGATGTTGTGAAACTTAGTGCATGAATAGTTAAAGTATAACCTGCAAGGACTAAGTTTTATAAATCATATTTTGAAAAAGTTACTTTCTAGCCAAGCTAATCCAAGCCAAGTTTATTTATATATAGCATTTTAAAAACAGTACCACTGACCAAAGGGCTGTGCATCTACAGATGTACACCAGTAAAATAAAATTCAAAAACAAGCGCTCTAGTGCTAAAAAATACAGCAGATTAAAATTTTAACACGTAATATAAGAACATCAATAAATAAACAGTCATAATGAATATAATAATAAATAATCTAATAAAACAAGGTGAGTCTTAAGTGCAGATTTAAAATGGCCAGAGAAGGAGCCTGTTTAACAGACAGTGTTAATTCCAGTGTCAATCTGTGGAATTTTAACTCTGCTACTGAAAATCGCTTCAAAAGCAGCCTTGAGAAAATATTTGTGCACCAAAAATCCCAACTCCTCTTTCTCCCTCGTTCTCTGTCTCTCTCGCTTTACACACACACACACACACACACACACACACACACACACACACACACTTACTTTAATATGCAGTCATTTACACACACTATCACCCACCTTTACCTCCTGCGGTGCTCGTGAAGGATGCACTCCCTACACAGCTGCCACCAAGCAGGAGAGTTGGTGGGTGGGAAAATGGGTGGTGTGGAGCAACCCAACACTGCAAAAGGCCATTGGGCCATCCTATTGACACTCTAACAACCCCCCACCACCTCCATCAATCCATCCACAACATACCAACTCCGCCCTCTTGACCGACACCTCACAGGGTGCAGGGTGATTCTGAGCCAAGCAGGGGGATGATAGTGATGATGTCGATGACAAGGATGAGTTGGGCGGTGGTGGGTGGAGGGGCATCTCGGCGTTCTCTTTGGTTTGCACCTGGAAGAAGAAGCATCCATTTCATTAACAAATGCATTGTAGTCATCTTTATCCGGTTATCGCGGCCGCAGCTCCACTCAGCCGAGAGCAAACCGGGAAAGAAAAGAGACCTCCCAGTATGAAAGTGGGGTGCTGGCTGAGGGGGGAGAGAACAGGAGGGGGAAAGGAAGTCTAGAGTAATCTGTGTAAACACATGCTGGCCTCCCCCCTTCCTCTAGAATATTAATCGAGTTTCTGACAGGAATGGAAGACGTGAGTGAGGGAGAGACAACCTTAGTGTTTGCTAGCATGTCGATGTGTATGCATGCATGTGTCTATTTGTGGGAGATGACGAGATCTTCTCTGTTTGCCATGTAGGCCTCATGCATGCGTGCGTATGCTCGTCACCATTTCATTCTTCCGCCAATTCAAGGTGACCGTGCTGGCTGACGCCTAAGGGCCCCTAGGGCACCGCTGACAGCTTTAGGTGCTAGTCAGAGATTTGTAGCCCCACCTATCCTTGTCCTCCCACCAGTATCCATAACACATCAGGGCCATAAAATAAAGCCCCACCCCCACCATCCCAGGAGTGCTGGCTAAAGAGGTTAAAACAAAAGAGGTGACAGATGAGAGCCACAGATGAGAGTTGGTTACAAAAGAAACTCCCCCCATTTGGGAGAGAGCCTGGGAGAGAAAGGGGGGGAATTTTAACCTTGAAGGTTAAAGGTCAAGAGTCTAAGCACTGGAAAGGAAAATGAGTTCGCCGGCCCGAGTGTCATTGTTTAGAGAGATGCTGCTGCCCCAGATGCGAACATCGAAACATTACAGAAGATGCATATTTATCACTGCTGTGTACATTTCCTCAAACGGAAACATGTGCTGATATCAACCGAGTTGTCATCAGGCGATCCCAATATTTACTGTGTTACTGTAAGTCTTCAAAATCTTACCATTGTTTTTTATCTTCATTTGGATTCACAGTCATTGTGCGATGGTAACAATGCCTGTAAACACACAAACATGTCTCTGTTTGAATAGGCACACTTCTGACCTATTGTGTACTTCTGATCTTTGTTTTTTCCATTGTGACTTCAAAGAAAGACTGACTGACCTGTGTACACTTAGGCCTGGAGAGCATGTGAACTGTGCACACACAGATCAACACTATGTCATCAGAATCCTCTGGAATTTTATCCATATAAATCACCTGATTTAAGATTGTCTTCTTGGGCATTTTGAGACACATTCCCATGCAACTGCTATCATTCTCCCTAAGCCCAGCACATGCACTTGGTGCTGTGCAACTTCTTGATGGACCTCAAACTTACACAAAAGCACACAAAGATGAAGAGCATTCTCATTGTTGTTTGGGCATTCAATGGATCACACCCTTTGATTTGAACCCTCAGTATGACAATGTCAGCAAAGGCTTCTACTGTGACATCCCGATGCATCTGAGATGCCAGTGCCATCATGTGCTGACTCAGAGTACACTGAAAACACTGAGGGAGATCTACAAGAGGACACTGAAGAACTAGAGTGTACCAGTGCAGTCCAGGGGTCCACATGAAGATGATCTTGACTGATCAGCCAAATTTAAATCTTTGATTTATAAGCAAAGTCTGATCAAAAAGTTGATCTCTACACAGACACAGACACAATCTCGTACATACACACACACACACACACACACACACACACACACACACACACACACACACACACACCACCCCATTCCCCTTTTGTGTGTGGTGTGAGGGTATCAACACTCTGGGCCTGCCTTGCATGGGGGTGAGGGCTGTGTCAGGGAACAGATGGTGGTGGCTAGGCAGGAGGGCAGCAGGGCACGGAGGCAGCGGGCACAGCAAGAACACTGCCAATCCTGTGGCCTTGGCTGGGTGAGAACAAGCAAAATCCTGATGCAAGGTTTTTTCAGTGGAACAAACACTGCATTATTATTCTGGTAAGCAGCAGCAGCCCATTGCTCCCAGAAAATGGAAGAAAACAGTTTCTTGTTTGTTTTCCAGTTCATGGCAAATATGCTGTTATCACATAATTATAATGGTTGTAGAATTTTAGCAGTACCTAGTAACTAGAATATGTATTATGACCATTTTTATATAATTTTTGCAGTTCAAAAGTGATTAGAATAAGAAATATCATTTTAAATATGAGATGTTTTTAGTACATGGATGAAAATTCATTGCAGACAGTGACTACCTGAAGTATAAAACCAAAGGACTGGTACAATTTAATCTTAGCTTCATCTGTACAAAATACTTTTCCAGAACTGGCAAGCTCTGCTAGATGTTTCTTGGCCAGGTCTAATCTGGTCCTCACGTTCTTGGGTGTAACTAGCAGTGTATTTAGCTTTTTCAGCCTTTTACTTAGATCAACATCTTTTTGGACCTCATACTGACAATTTCAGTGAATAGCTGCCAAATGCAAGCACAACACATGGAATCTGCTACATGCCCTTTAACTCTTTATGATGAAGGACACAATTAGTCTGCCAGACATTATCTTTACATTCATACATGCAGTAGTACCACTGTGTGGAATATTTCAACTCACTTTACATCTATAGAACCTTCAGAACCCTGATTGTAAGCATATGTATGAAAGTAATCCATAGTAACTACATAAGGAAGCTAACAAGTGCACTAGCCCACAAAGAAAACAGTTTTCTCTATCTACATATTATGCTAGCTACTGTACAGAAATGCACATGCTAATGTTAGAGCTTGCTACATGATTGTTGCGAACCTGTTAGAGGAAAGATACAGCGCTCTGGGACACAGCGAATGCATCATATGTAAATAAATTGCTCTCATGTGTTTACAATTCTATGGCATTTAAAAGTACCTTCCAGTTGGCAGCGCCGGTGCCCCCGTCGGTCTCAAGGGGCTACCTGTTGATTTTTTTAAATGAAATAATGAGAGTGCTTGGTTGTTATTCATTCAGTAAAAATCTGGAATCAATTCAAAAGAGCCTTTAATCAATCTTGCTGAACTGTGGCTTACAGCTCCAGTCACTTGTTAATGATCTGTACATAAACAACCGATCTGCTTCTTTCGAAGAATTATCTCAAAAGTCTAATATTCACAGATTTCAGTTTTTGTTTTTTTTTAGATATTTGCAAATTAGGTGTTTTGTTTCATCTAACTGAATGTTTTCCTCTTCACCCATCTTCTCTGTTAGACCTGATATTTAAATACAAGTCTGGTACAAAGCAGATTATAGGTAAAATATATACAATGCTTAATGAAAACAAACTGACTAGTCTACAGAATCTTAAGCATAGATGGCAAGGGGAACTAGGAGAGACAATACTACTTGGTTACAGGTTTTAAAGAATATTTCCACCTCATCAGTGCCTCTTAGACACACTATTATAGAGTCTAAGGTTGTACATCGTCTCCAGTGGTCAAAGGATAAACTCGCAAGAATGAAGACAGACCTGGATCCCACATGCGATCGTTGTAACACTTCTGCAGCTATTCTGCTGCATATGTTTTGGTTGTGTCCAAAATTACATGGTTTGTGGTGCTCTATCTTTGAAGTTTTTTCCAGCACAACAGGACAAACGATTCACCCAACACCTCTGATTTCACTGTTTGATGTGATTCCCCCTGAATTTTCTTTGAATAAATTAGAGTCAAACATGATTGCGTACTTTTCTTTGCTGGCCAGAAGACTTATTCTCATCAAATTTAAGGACCCTTGACCCCCAACATTTGGCCACTGGATCAAAGATGTGATGAGTCACATCCACTTAGAAAAGATTAAGTTTACCATCAGAGGTTGTGCTGAAAAATTCTATGCTTCATGGCAACCATTCATTAATTATGTTGAGAACATGTCGGCCTGTGATACTGATTCATGACTGTATTATGTTGACTGTATATAGTCCATTGACCCACTATTATACATATGCATAGTTTTGTATACATCTTGATCAAGGAATTAATTTTTCTCTTTGTTTTTATTTGAGATCTGGTATCAAGTGTAAGGAAGGGACGGGAATATTTCTTTATATGTTTGTTTGTTTAACTGTTGAAAAATAATAAAACTACCTGGATAATAAAAAAGAAAAAAAAAAGATAAAGAGCATCACTTGGCCACGAAACTGCTTCTTATCAGTCAAGTATCCAATTAATTTAGAGCCTCTGAAAATAGGGGACTATATAAAAAAATCCTTAACAGTTAATATAATGCTTTTGTTAAACCCGTTGACTTAAAGCTGAATGTCTACACAGTTTGATTCATTTAAAATTAACTGGGGTAGTGTACAATAACAAATAAAACACCAAAGTCACAAAACACAAGCTACTAGTAGACAGAGCAGTCACTCGACACTATAAGACTGACCACCCAATGCCTGTAAGAAAGGTGATCACTTGATGCCTCATGTATGGATCCACGAATGCCTATAACTGTATAAGATCTACAGAAACCTAAGAGCCATTCATCAGGAATTTAGTGGGGATGTGGAGGCAACTTCAAGCCAGTTGCACACATCACCATCAAGTGCGGGATTTACCAAGTAGATGCTCTGTCCCCACTGCTGTTCTGCATAGGCCATAACGATCTGGCGAGGTGACAGGTGACTCGGGGGGTTCTGTAGGTGTACGCTGCCAATTCAGCACTTAAATTGCCCAATGAAATTTACTCTGACCCTTCAACTGCCATGGCTATAGCAAGTAGAAAAAGAAAAGTTGATAATAAAGGCCGGTGCTTCCAATATTTTTTCATTGAAAACCGAAGTAACTGTGTTTGTGAATAGCCACTACAGGGCAAAATATGCTAATACATATGACAAGATATCAGAGAGTGGGAATGGATATGGGAAGAACAAGATCTGGTCAATCAACATCTATGCCCTGCTAGTTATCATATACCTTGCTGGGATAATAAGCTGGCCAAAGGAGGCAATAGAAACCATTGACATTAAGATAAGAATGCTCCTTACCATGCATGGAGGGTTTCACCCCAAATCCCTGAGAATATGGCAGGATGGAGGCTGAGGACTAGTGAGTGTCAGAACCACTATTCTAATAACCACTAACAGTAAAAGATCCATGAGTGCATCAGAAAGATGGCCACAAATGATTGTGTGCTTACTGAATTCCTCAGGCAGCAGAAACCTAAGAAAGAAGAGTAGAAGGAACCGGAACCATCATGGAAGGACAGGCCCCTACATGTAACACTAGCCGATCGAAGAAGTGGCTGATATCAAAAAATCCTACCAATGGACTAATCATGGAAGCACAGGAACAAGCTTTAATCACAAGATCAATAGAGGTTGGGGTCTACCACACAAGGCAAGACCTCAGGTGCAGACTGTGTAGAGCTCCCAGAGACAATTTGGCACATAACAGCAGGGTGCAAGATGCTAGGAGGCAGGGTATAAATGGAACACCCAATGCCTGACACATATAGTGTACAGCAACATCTGCGCCAGGTATGACCTGTAAGTTCCCAGGTCAAAATAGGATACACCTCCAGGGGTGGTAGAAAATGACCCAGCTAAGATCTCGTGGGACATCCAGATGCAAACAGACAAAATGCAGATGGTTAACCAACCACACATAGAAGTGGTGTACAAGCAGGGAAGAAAGCCATAGTGATAGAAATAGCAATACCAAGCGATGGCAAGAAGAAGGAACACGAGAAGTTACAATAAATACCAATGGCTGAAAGAACAGCTTGAGAGGATGTGGAACGTGAAGGGTCACAGTAATGGCCATGGTAATCTGAACTCTCTGGGCAGTGAGCCCCAAACTGGGCGAGTGGCTCCATCAGATTCCAGGAATGACATCTCTGTCCAGAAGAACACAGTCCTAAGAACAGCTAACATACTGCTCAGGACCCTCAAGCTTCCAGGCTTCTGGTAGAGGACCTGAGCTTTGAGGACTGTCCATAGGGCGAGTGGGGAACACTACGCAAGAGCTGCAGTTTTGAAGATGCTTCGAATTGCTATTTGGATCTTGTCAAATTTATTCAAATCTTCATGATTGACCATTTTTGTGCACACATCTACTTTTAGGACAAAATGTTCAGTTGCTCCCTAACATATCACCCCCACCAACAGGTATCAAAGAGATAATCAGTGTTATTCACTTCACCAGTCAGTGGTCCTATTTTAAGATGTATAAAACATTTTGAGAGCTCCCGTAGACACGAAAAGTGCTAAATAGAAGCCAGTCAATTTGCCATTTACCATTCATCATCGATGTGTGTACACCTACGACAGATTATACCTTAAAAGCCTTGCTTTGTTACTTACAGTAGTTCATAAAGCTATTCCTTCATGAATGGTATATTTAAATATGTAATTCTCTTCATGGAGGCCAGTAATACATAATGTGTTAAGGAGAAAAATAAAAAATATAAAAATCTGGCAACAGCCTCTTATACTACTCACATTAAAAATCAGCACACTACACTGCTGTTTGCCATTGAATCTGTGGATAGTCTGGAGGGATTGCATACCATCGACCTCCCTAGGGAGCTTAATATACACATTCCACCATGTGCATTCATGGATGCTCTCCATGACCCCTAGAACACAATCTCTCTCTCTTTTGCTGTCACACAGGCTGATGAAATGTTCTTTAATATCCAATCGACTGTATTGACATCCCTTTGGGTAGCAGGATTCCCCCTTAGGGGTGTAGCGTATTGATTCTGGGGGAATGTAGGTCTGTGGTGCCCTGGTGACATGTTCCCAGTCCTGCTGCTATTATTGGAAGATTAGTAGGGCTATTACACCTCTAAGGCCAGACGGATGTCACACTGGTAGGAGTGGCAGCCAAATAATCCTCTATGTGAATGTCTTGGAAGAGAATTTGAATTGAATTGTCTCATGGATTTGAATCAACTAGTATTGTTGTTCACAGGCATGAAAAAAAGTATCTATGTAACTAGTTTCATTTGATGGTGACGTAAAACAAATAAGAGGTTGATTAATTTATGTTTTATTTTAGCCTTTATAGTACAATGAAAGAATAGGAATACACCTGATTGTCGAGGAAAAACATCTCTGCTTGAAGATGTAGAGTTGAGGCTTTTTTGCACTACAAACCTGAAAAACCTTAAACCATACCCCATTATAGCTTTAGGTGAGAATACAGACATTAAAATAAATTTATTGAACAAGACTAAACCCTATATATTGATCCCATGAAAGATTAGACCTACTTAGAAAACATTGTTGAAAATACACTGAAAATAAAACTTATTAGATGTCTAAAAAATGTTGCGTTCTGGTAAAAAAAACAAAACATATATAACATTTTTTTTAGGTTGATAATAAGACACATCAAAGGGCATGTATCCCCCTAAACAACTCTGCTAACAATTCATACAAACAGAATATTCTTGACCGCTCTCTAACTTCCAGTTCACCACTTCTCTAGCATGTTGGAGCAATGAATCTCATCAACTAATGAACAACCTGCACTGCCATTTTTTCCACCATGCCTGTGTTAGTGAATGAGAATCATTCTAAACCACCTCAATATAAGAATACAAGTTTAGCTTCAGGTGTAGAGGAGAAAACACTTGATGTACAGAGAATCCCCCAGAAAGGCAGATACTTAATATGAGAATGAAAGTGGAACAGAACATGGGACCTACATCTGACTTCAGAAATACAACAGGAGGCACTGCTGGAGAGGAGAGGCAGAATTACCTGAGGCCAAGGTAACTATAAGTAGTTCTGTGAATTGTGCTGGTCAGATTTTTATTTGCTGGTACCCAAGACAGATGCTTTAGAAAGCTTAGTGAAGAGGAGGCAGGTTTCCAAGTTACTGAGAGGAATTGTGGTGGAGAGTGGGCAGGAGTTATGGCCTTCTTTTCGCAGATTTGAAATTCCAGACATGGATTCACAGGTAAGTGGCAAGTTGACATGTCTGTGCATGCTCTTTGCTCCTAACTCTTACATTCCAAATTTGCTAATTTCCTAATTTGCTTTCCAGTTTGTATTATTAAAAATTCCTCTATTTAAACAGGTAGCCTTATTGAGACTGAGATCTCCACATATTAAACTGACATGGGCCTGTGTTCTTTGTGGCAAGCTGATTTTTGTTGAGCAATCAGAAAACCAAAATAGGGAAATGGCTCACTTCCCAATTAACATTTCAAAATTGGAAAATGAGCCATTTCCTGTTTTTTGTTTTCTTAAAAAGTGCTTAAAAATTAAATAATGGATTTTAAAAATGTGGCGTGGAAATCAGATTTCTCATTTTGTGATGAGTTTTTTGTATCTTGACCCGGAAATGATTGAACTCTTGCAGAACACATAGAGAAGGCCACAAGTGAGCGGTGATGTAATTGGACAGTCTAGTCACTTTCAAAATCTGTTGGCCACGAAATACACGGACTGACATGCTGTACAAGATCACAAATTACGGAAAATATGTGCAAGAGTAGTAAAAGACAAACAAAAACAACCCTTTAAAATGTTCCAGTGAAATCACATTGTGGCTTCATTGTAACTTCTACAAAGGAACTTTGTAGCTCATTCCATTTACAGGCAGCATAGTATTCAAACCCAGTTTTTCCAAGTTCACTTTGAACAACAGGTACACTAATGGTTTTGTGGCACTCAGTGTTCATTCTCACTTTTGTCCTATTCCTATCACAGTGTGAAGCATAATTTGTGCAATTATAAATCTCAAGATAACAACTTATTTCATAGTGCAATATTTGCACGCCTTATCCAAAGCACACCCTGCTGAACCACCAATAAATTAATTGCAGTGATAGATATAAAATTAAATTAATAATATATATAATAATCAAAATAAATAAATGAATTAATTAACAAGTACAGGCAACTTGTTCAACATGAAATGATGTAATGATAGCTGAGTAGTTTTGTGTTAAATTTCTAGATAATGACTTATTTCATATTGTACTCATCAGATGCTTTATCTGAAGCACCCTCCTTTCTGAATCACCTACTGATTATATTCACAGTATTCACTTAGCGTGTCTTAGCTTAGTTCTCAGTTGAGTCACAAACTGTGCGACTTTTTCACCTGTCTTTCCTCTGTGTGTCAGTTACTTCTTTCCCTCCTTTAGCAAAAATGGTACTTGTATTAAATATAGCCTTTAGCCTTGGTAGCCTTGACTCAGTGAACTGAAGACTTGGCTCTGCAAGACCACCAACCCTGTGATCAGTGCAGACCAAGGTAGCTTAGCTGCCATTAGCTCTCCGCAAGCAGATTGTCCTGAGTAGCTGGGAAATCAGGCTGGCTGGGTATACCTCCAACCCATTCACCTCTAATCACCAGAAACCATAGTTAATTGTCTTACAGGGGCCAGATTAGGTTACAGAAGGAAATCAAAAACTGCTGGCTAAGACTAAACACAAGGCTAAAAGTAGATCTGATAAAACAAAAATTTATATCAGACAATGTGAATGAAAGTCAGACTCTAGTGTTTTCTCTTGTCCCCTCTCCAGCTGGACCAAGAGTGACAAGTATAGCCACATTTTGCTGATTTCCAAAATGCTTGGATGTTAATATTGTCCTTAAAAAAGTCATTGGATTTTTGATATAGTGCTTGAAATTGCAACTGTGTTTTTTAAAAAGATGTAGACAGAAAATGAGTCAGAAAGTCTCTGCTAACACTTCATACAACTAAGTGCTTTCATACTGCAACTGTTGCTTCAAAGGGCAACTTGGGGTTCAGTATCTCGCCCAATGATACTTTGGTAGCCAGGAATTGAACCACCAACCTTAAAATTCTGCTACTACTACTTGTGTACAGCTCCTTTAAAAATTTCCAGTATTTCTGTCTGTCTGATTGAGCTTTCTGAGTGAACTTCAATAGTTACTTCCTCAAAGCCAACCATAGTTGTTTCCAAATTCCTCTGTAGAACCTGGCCTACATAGACTGGGTCCTTTGCAGCCCATGAAGACCCTGGAAGTGAACAACTGTGAAATTGGATGGTCTAGCCTTCATATCAGCCTCGCCTGCCCTCACCTCAGTGTAGCTCACGTCACCTAGCAACCGTGACAATGTGAAGCACAGCTGTGGAAAAGGAGCTGGAAATGTAGCTGAACTTTGGCTCCTTTTTGTGGTTTAATTTAAATTCTTTAATTCAAAATAAGCTATTAAATTAAGTATACCACATATTCCAACATCAAGGAATACAGCTGTGCGAATGATTAATTTCTCTCCAGTAAGACAATGTTGAATAAAACTACCCAGTTATGAAACTTAACTTTAATTTCAGCCAAACCGATTTGCTTAGGAACAAATGAAACACTGAAATAAAGAAAACATCAGCTGTCAGAGATCATCTGAGTGAATTATATCTGTGTTCAACTTCCACTCAGTGGAAAACGTAGGAGAACATTTTGCAATTAAGCAATATCTTGATAAAACAAGATAATATTTGAGGTTTACACATATACTGTACATTCTTGTCTGAAAACATCTTGTAAGTTTATTTTGGAGCCTGTCGCAAGCATTGGTCGTTTGGGAATTCATAGATTACGACCAATATTTACATTGTGGAAGGCAAAAAAAGCGACATTTAGCAGTCGTGGATGAAAGTGCATGTAAATAACGTGTTCGGTTTTGTCTGGCAGACCGCAGATAAAGACGTAAATATCTACCCCGACCCTGACCCTTACTCATAACCCAAACCACAGAGAAATGAACATAAAATGAGGTTATAAGAGCTGAAAATGTAGTGGAATAAGCCCACGAAGACCCAAGTCCAATATAAGCCGATGAAGACCCACTTCCGCATACGACACATGAAGCCAGAGGTAGACGCGGTCACTTGCAAAGGCGGAAGTAGGTGCAGTTATTTGGAAACGTAAATATAGATCATATTTCATTTGGAAATGTAAATATAGGTCATTTTTCAGCCATGTAGAAACAACGGATGCGTATGTTTTGGTTACGACAAATGATTACGTTTTGTTTGGAGGACATGTTGTTATTCTGTGTCACAGAAACAGTCATATTTCAAACTTTTTGGCCGTTCTCCTCCACCATTGTGTGTTTGAGGTTTGATGTGCAATGAATCATGGGATATGGTAGCCCACAAAGGATAGACCGGACCCATCCTTCAAATTCAGGAAAAAGGAGGATGCACTTGTCGACTGCCTTTGAAGGAGTCTTTGAATTTGGACAGCGTTTGTCGCCTGTTTGTTGTGATTCAGCACTGTATAAATTAACCTGAATTGAATTGAACTAATGGCTGTCCCATGACCTGACATTGTGAATACTGTGTTTGAATTTAATCAAGAGGCAGAGTAAGGAAGGAACTCTGGATAGTAGAAAGTTGTAAATATAATATCATAAAAGGCATGCATTATAAACAATATCAGTAATGCAGACAAAAGTGTGGATTGTACAATGATTTTTTTTAAAGTGAGTCTATCATCCAGAGAGAATCTGAAATATTTCTAACAAAAGTTTAAATTCCATGACCATTGAAGGGTTTGTGTTAGGTATTTTTTAATTTGTAACTGCTGAAACCTTTATGATGATTCAGTCATTTATGATCCCATGTATTTGGTGTTAATCAGTCTCACATAATCAACCAAGAGCAGTCTCTTCAGGTCTTAGTGACTGCTCGGTTCAGGTCACTGTCAAGGTCACTGTGTGACGCCCTGATGCCTGGCTCCACTGTTGCTACAAGATAACTGTTTCATGAGAAGAACTTGATAAGCATGTGACTGTCTGCGTTTGCCTGTTGTTTTATCTTTTCCTGCTTTTGAATAAAAGAGCTGTGCTGTGTAGTCGAGGTGTGTCAATACGTGCTGAACTCTCACTGAGGTGTCTCACCACGGATTGCACCCTCTCATGAGAGCAACTCATAAAACTCAGTTTGTGTCGTGTTGGTCTCTTCTGTCTTAGGAAAAAACCTA
>VOQJ01009922.1:19761-36715 GCA_015052665.1 Apistogramma diplotaenia
ACCTGAGAGGACAAGCAGGGAGCACTGGGTAGATGCTCAGATTTGCATTTCAGGTACAAACAGAAGAAAAGTAGCCCTGTGAGAGAAAGGGAGCCACTTCATTCTCCCCTCCTTTCAGCTGGTGAACAAATCAGAAACAAAGGTACCCTAAACGTGTGCACGTGCGTCTGTGGTGTCAGTTGCAGTGAGCAGAGTCACTCTGCCTTTAGGTTAGTGTATATGGGTCTGGCAAAAAAGAACGACAAAAAGACTGTAACTCTCCAGAGCAGTGACTCAGATCATGTTAGAAGGAGCAAAATCAAAACTTAAAAAAAAAATGTTTTTGTCATAGGGCAAATTCAATGTCACTAATAAAATACTATTAACCCATTTACAGAGAAGGTAATATAAAATAAAAGCATTCAGCTTCTAAAATAACTTCATACAGTAGCATATTTTTTTGAAATCAGTTTAAAAATCAAGTGAAAATGCATGCACTATGTGAGTGACCATTACTTCTTCATAATATTGTAACAATAGAGGGTTTTTTTTTATTATACTTTCTTTTACAAACACTGATTACACAAATAAAACAATAAGAAGTCACTGACATGCTTGTTTTCATGCTGAAAAGCAAAAATAAAAAAAATCACAACCATTATAAACATTTCACATTATAGCAATATGAAAAAAAAAAAAAGAGAAACCAATGGAATTAAACCATATTAATGTAAGGAGGGCAAGTTGCCAGGCAGGGCTCATTTGGTTTTGTTGCAAGTTAAAGGGGTCAAAAGGTCATGACTGTTGGCCACTCCACTGGCTCTCGACAGGCCTCCGGAGAAGCTCCTCCACGTGTCTTGCTACGTCCATGGTGTCATCCAGGTCAAAGTCTCCATCTGCATCCAGCATCGAGTCGCCCCTGCCACAGGAAACAGAGAGACACCGCTCACACAAGCTGCCAGGAGAACAGCAAGAAACCAGCAGGAGTCACAGCAAAAAAACTCCTTGCACACACAAAAAAGAAGCAGCATATGTTCACACTCACATCGACGGATATATGCCGTAGGTGTGAGGGTGACTGACAGGTGCTGGAGAGGCACCTTGATCCATATAAGTTGGGTTCCCACTTGCTGGGTCGGGATTGGCTGTTGCAAACCTGCAAACACACACACACAAATTACCCAATTTTGCTCACAAATACAGTATGCATGCATCAATGAAGCTCCATCTACTGATCTCTCCATCCGCACACGTACGCAAGCACACACAGGAAAAAAAAAAAGCCTGTATTCAGCAGTTGCCTAAGCAACTACCCTGAGCGTGATTTCCAGGCCTTCCTACATAATTACGGCCGTTTTCTCCATCTGCAGATGAAGCGACTGTGGAGAAAGCAGCGAGCGTGCCTCGCTAACTAACAAGCCTAACTCTTATGATCAGCGGAAGGCGAGCTAACGCAGTAACCCGGGCCGCGCTTAATTGGCCTCCTCCAACTGTAACAGCTAACTAATAGCTGATCTGAATTCATGGCGGAGTATTTTGGTGATTAACTCTAAATTGTGCTTTAGAGAATACCGGGCGAATGGCAATGAGGAAAGAATGGAAGAAGAGGAGGGAAGGAGAGGAGAGAAAGACGGACACTTACTCGGGCACCACTTGTTTGATCTGCGGCTTCACGTAACCGTCGACTGCTTTAGCTTTAAAACAAACAAGCACAGGGAGGCAGAATTAGCAATGGCTCGTAGTGATCGTCACTGAACTCGGAGAGTCACAGCTGCTTATGTGCTCAGGTGGACGCTTACAGAGAGGCGGAGTGTAGTATTTGGAGAAAACCTCATCCTTGGGTCTGTCGGGGTAGAGGAACAGAAGGTGATTGAGATCACTAATGCGGTCAGCCAGAGAGCGAATGGTAAAATCTTTGGTTGTGTAGGGCATGAGGTTCCAAACCATTCTTTCACCTGGAAAACACAGCAACAAAAGGAAAACTGAATGCTCCTACATTTCTCTGCGGCTTCGGTGCAGGTTAAGGAAGAGGCCCGTCTTCCCCGTCCTGCTGAATGCACATGTCAATCAGCACTTCAAAAAAAAAAAAAAAAAGATGTGAAACTGTCTGTTTCACATGCTGTACCTGCTTTGTTAGGATTTTCTGCCACCCAGGCAATTGTAATTCCCCCGATTTCAGAATCGCTAAAGCGCAGGAGGAAGGTACCGTTGGGTTTAGACATCAGCATATCCTGAGCCTGCTGCTTGTTCACAAACCCCAGGATGGCTCTAAAAACAAAGACACATTTACAGAAGAAGTGAACTTGTGCCTTTATTGAAATCTTTCAGCCAAATATTCAAACCTAAAAGAAGAAGAAGAAGAAGAAGAAGGAGGAGGAGGAGGAAAAAAGCTCAGCTATTTCCTTACCCATCATTCCAGTGTGGTTTCAGATGCTTTTTTGTAAGTTCCATCACACCATCAAACCACTGCCAAAATGTGAAGTTCCTCCCCGGCAAGCTTTCCTGTGAGGGGTCGTGGTTTGGGGGATTTTTTTTTTTTAAACACACAGAATTGACAACTGTTACAACATTTTTAGATGACCTCATGCTCATTTAATTCACAACACTAAAGGAGAAGAACATTTCCTCAACCGATGACAGTAATGACAGTTGCATTCATGATTTAAACATGTGTGGAGCTGCATATGTAAATGTCTCGGTTGTGTGTATTATAACCTATACTCGCATCTGTGGAGTAATTAAAACGTAATGTTCCTGTAATAGGACTCGTGGCCTGTGGTTGATCTGAGTGCATTTTCTGAATCACAGGCTACTTTGAGCCAGAAACGAAGCCTTTAAGCATTTTTCTGTTCGGATAAACAAGCCCATCACGCTGAGACCTGCAATTAGTTCATTTTTTAAAAATATTTTACTTCTGTGCACCAGCACAGTGGGTTTTAAATCAAACAATCAAGATCTGACTGAAGTGCAGACTTTTATGGGGTCCAGTCTAGGAAGTGAGGCCTTTGTTACTCAGAGTGCCACACACACAGTCAAATGACTAACTGAAATCTGCCCGTGGGCTGTTTGAAAATGCATGACGGAGAAAAACATCTCCGAGTGCCACATCACAGAGATCTACACTCTTCATAAGCTCCGCGTATCTGCTGATAAAGAGACAGAGAGCATCAGGATCAGTAAGAATGGGGCTCTTTCTAACCCTGTTAAACTGTGACCAGGTCATAGTCATGCTCCGGTAGTCATCGGGGTTGTTGCTGGAGCTGCTGAAGGCTTTCTGAGCCAGGAACACCAAGTTCTCCTCAGACAGACCTCGGTTACTTTGCACCTCTGCCTTGTACTTCATGTTGATGACATCACACAGCTGAGGCCACAGTACCTTATCTGGCACAATGAAAGGCACTCGCCCCTGCAGACACATACATCCACAGATAAAACACACAAACAAATAGATTTGTCATCTCTGCATACATTTACACATTTTAAGGCTCAAATAAGGAGATGAAAATATAAATATATATAAATATGTTTTGTAATTTCATCATAAACCTAAATAAAAACAGATATGTCAAATTGGTTGAGCGATCTACCCTTTAGGAATATTTGATTCTCATTGTCTCCTTGCGTGTCTCATTGCACGCACACAAATATCACTAAGCGGAATAATTATTTAATGTTTGTTCCCTGAAATACTTGCACAGCATGTGACAGGTATCTCTGAAATATTAAAACACAGTCAACTCCTGCATCCGTAAGTCACACACCGAACTTTTACGTACCGGCTCTGCAAAAGCGTTGTCCCACAATACAGTTGCCGTGGCGTTATTGTCTTGACTGCCGTGCACAATCACCACTACAGGAAGCGACAGCGTCTGTTCAGAGAAACGAGACGAGCGTTACAGGACGGCTGCGGCATCGAATCATAAACATACTGCAAAATGAGACACTTCTGTATTTATTTTTTTTAAGAACTGAATCACACTGCTTGCATCGTCTTACCTTCACCTGAAAGACAAGCTCGTTGCTTCCAACACTAAACTGGGACTCGAACAGAATGGTGAACTTCTCCTCTGTGACAGACTCGGCTCCTCGTCTGTCTGATCGCTTGATCCTCTTTAAAGACTGCACGACACATGATGTGTAAGAATATATGCTATACTGACGATTCAGCCAGTGAAAGCATCACACAAACAAGCAGCACGTGCATGTAGATCCCTTTGAGCCAGACTACAGGGATGATGTGTGAATAATTTATAGAGGGTTTTGGAGATTGTTACTAACAACATTAGTGATGAAGGGAAGAACTTCAATGAAGCTGCAGCCCAATCCTCCAAAGCACGTCTACACTCCACAGAGAATGATTCTTTAAAGCTTACGACAGCCGAATACTGAGACAATTTCTAGAATTTTATATATTTATATATGTATATATAAAAAACAACCATTATACAAGGCATAATCCCTGGCAATCACTTTGCTTTCAAGTATTCACCGAAGACAAAAACACATTTAGATCCGTTTAGTTAATTATCTGTATATGCATACTGAGGCAAAAGGAGGCAAATAGCAACACACTCATTTTAGATTAAATGCTAAGAGACTTTTTGCAGTTTAGGAGGAATGAGGATAATTTAGTTCAATGAGTGTGTAAGAATCTTCCTCCTACTTACCATGTTCCTGAAGTGGGCGCTGAGAGTGCCTGTAGTCTGGTGGTACTCCATCACACAGTTATTGTTAAGAATTTCACCACTGCTGTCGCTGGAGCACAGAGACAATGACGTTAGATGTTATCTTCTAATGCATGTTTACACAGCTGGAGCTTTGTACACTATGGGGAGGGGGGGGGGGGCTTAGCTCGTTGCCTATGTAATTGGGAAGTTTAACTAACAGCACCTCAATCGCCTCTGAATAGTAAACAGCAAACGGTTCAAAGCCGTGCTCTGTGCTTTTTTTCCTTGAAGCCTGCGTGTTTCACTTTCTTCCAGGAAATTAGTGACAATGATCCGGGAGGAGACCACACCTGAGCAAGCTGGGACTAAGCTGCCTGGCAAGATCATCTTACTCTCGCTTTCTCTCTCGTCCTCTGGCTGACTGACTGAGCTGTGTTGGATTTGTTTTTTGTTTTGCACTCATTCACTTTCCACTTAAAATATGCACATACTACTGCATGGTTTATTCTTCACCTCCTAAAACACACAGCGCTACTTATAGCCTCCATGTTGTGCCCCTCTTTTGTCACATGCTTTAGAGGCAGGTTGTGACAAAAAAGATGAAACACAGCAGATGATGGCTAAGCTGCAGAGCTGCTCGCCCTCTTTCCCACTAGCTGCCTGGCAGACCGAGAGTCTGGTAAGGTTTCTATTAGTTAGGAGGAATGTGGAACAAGGCTGTGGAACAGGCTAAATGCGGATTCTGTGTGCACACCATAGATTCCTCTTAGACATTGTTCGAGTTCCAACCATGTCTCTGTGGTGAGGTCTCACACATTAGACCAGAGTTCATCATGGGATCCAGTAATCCCCGAAGAAAACCTAACCGCCTTATTTCAATGGCGCCATGTGAGCTGATTGTAGTATCATCTCTGAAGGAAGTTTGAATGCTAAAAGTTCTCCATATTTAATTACAGTCCCAAGTCAGAGCTGCTAGAACCTCCAAAATATCCCCATAAATGTGTCTGTTCCTCCTGTTCTTAAATACGCACTGACACGGCTTGTGCACCACACTTACTTTCTTGTGTTCTCATTTTTCAGCAGGGCCTTGGCTTGCTGTTCACTAATGATGGTGGCTTTGACCTGTGGAGGGTTCATATGCACGTTCAACTTCCCACCCACTAGGAGGCGCACTGTAGCAGCAAACTTTGTTTGGGTTTTCAGCACCTGTGGAGGCTGTTTCTCAATGATGAAGGTGCTGCAAATAGAAGAGCGACAGTCTCAGTAAGCGTAAACAAAGTGAACTCTCGATGGCTAGAAAACCTTGTAGTGACATCCACCAAACATCCATTTTCTTCACAGGGTATCCAGTAGTTATTACAGCTCGTTATTAATGTATTCTGCTAATATGAGTTGCATTAACAACCAACTGCATTGTAAGGTAAAGACCTTACAATAATTACAGAGTAAACCCAACAATCAAAACGACCCCCTATGAGCAGCACTGGGCGACAGTGGGAAGGAAAAACTCCCTTTTAACAGGAAGAAACCTCCAGCAGAAGCAGGCTCAGTCATCTGCTGAGACCGGTTGGGGCTGAGGAGAGAGAGACAGGGCAAAAGACATGCTGTGGAAGAGAGATTAATAATAAGTAATGAAAAAATGCTGCTCCATGAAGCTCTCCACACACTGTTGTTGAGCTAATCTGAAGGTCACATGAATTTTGGAGGTCTGTAGTGAGTGACTCTGCAGGAAGTTGGTGACCTCTGCACAGTATGCACACTATTTATACACCTGTGGAAGTGATGGGAACCATTGAAATCAATGAGCGAATACTTTTTGGCAATATATTGTATGTCAGCGTCAACTTCCATCTGCACCAAACAAAACCAAAACAGTTTATGAACTAAAATACAGATTTGAAACTGTAATTCTGTCTTGCTGTAGGTGTTGCTGAATATCGTCACCCTCTTAAAATAACGTTCTTTTCTTCAGGTTTGAAAGTTTATATAAAATACAAAACAAGTTTAAAACATGACAGTACAAATGTTTTATAATGTATAACATGTTCGAAGTGTTGTTAAATGTTGCAAACTCTGCGCTGATAATCAAACTCCAGAAGGTGACACAGGTGAAAATGACCTTATTTGTAACCATGCACTCTAATGGAAGGTCATATGGGCAGTCACGAACAGGTTGAGCAATTACTTTCTTATGAAACTCTTCTTCTGCTTTTACTGTCCGTTTTATTATTTTCGCAATAACTTAAAAGCGATGTAGGCGCAGACGCAGCCTGATGATCAGCTCAGAGGGAACCTGGGAGCCGAGACGCCCTGCTGAAGCAGCACGACCACGAGCTTGAAACATATCTTTTTAAACGTAATTAAAGTATATTCTGACACAGGCCAGACTGCAAAGCATTCGCAGTCATGTCCGTACCAGCTGCCCGTTAACCTGTTTGCCTGTATCGAACCTATAACTTTAAACCAAAGCACGCAGAAACTATATAAACATGTCAATGTCCAAAGCCACTGCTACAAATCAAAAGCTAGAACAAGTGCTATCACCATAGTTTAGTGAACTTTAGTGAAAGGTACAGTTGCACAAATATTAGGAGATGAGTAACTTTACTGCAAACGTAAGTGTTGCTGCACATGTGCAGGCTCTGCTGCATTAATTGCTTGGGAGCAGGTTTTAAAGCATAAAAAGGGGCGGAAAATGTTTTATGAACATTAAAAGTTCAGCAAAGTGTTTTGTTTTGCTAATGAAAACTCCAAAGGGATTCTTTCTGCTTTCATGACCTGCAGGCTTGAGAACATTAACCTTTCAGAATGACCTTTACTGCTGCCTTGAACACTACTGGAAGGTCACGCAAGTAATCGCTTTCCAGTTAACCGACAGGGTTAACAATTACTTTCTCCTCAAAGTGCTGGTGCTTTTATTGTATGCAGTGTAGCTGTTTTCTGATTTCCACATTAACATAAAAGAGACCAAGAAGTGAGATAACAGCAGAATCGGCCTAATGATTAATCCTGCAGGCTCGGAGGGAGCTCGAAAGCAAACAAATACTGCTGAACTAAGTGGTTATGAGAAGACGACGCTTTGCAGTCGCCAGTGTGAAACCTACCGGGGCTCCTAAAGAGAGGAGGAAACATAACCTGCGTTTGTACTGTGCTCGATAGCAGTGCATTACTGTCTGCTTTCAGACTTGTCTGCAGCCAGTCAAAAATCGCTGTGACAATGACATGACTTCTTAGTGTGTTATGGGTCCCTGCAGGGAATCTACTGGGAAAGTGAGAAAGGACATTGTCAGAAACTTCAGAATACTTCTTGTTCAGAGAGGCTGGATGACTAAACGACCCTGGCATATGTGCATTTGGGGCCTAAAATAATAGACTAAAACAAGTTGCCCGCACTCTTGCTTTCCTTTAAGCTCTTGCACGATTTATGATCTTTGTCTCTGCCTATCTGTTTGGCTGCATTCAATTTCCATTCTTTGTCTCTGGGTTATTATTCTTTCTCATCTCCCCTTTATCCTCCTTCTTGGGCTCCATCTCTCCTCCTCTTTTAACATTCAGAAAATGTAACACATTAATTCTCAAAGCCCCGTCGCTACCATCTTTATTTTTTTATTCTAGAATAATAACTAAAAAAAGTTGCCTGTGCCCTTGCTTTCCTATAAGCTCTTTAATGCTGTATGGCCTTTG
Source organism: Apistogramma diplotaenia (assembly GCA_015052665.1). Taxonomy (NCBI): domain Eukaryota; kingdom Metazoa; phylum Chordata; class Actinopteri; order Cichliformes; family Cichlidae; genus Apistogramma; species Apistogramma diplotaenia. The sequence goes on from VOQJ01009922.1 coordinate 28,092, forward strand.
TCTCTGCATAACTGCTTAGTTGCATTCAATTTCCATCCTTTGTCTCTGGGTCGTTACGGTTTCTCTTCTCCCCTTTATTCTCCCTGGGCTTCCTCTCTCCTCTTCCTTTGAGGTCTATGAAATGCTACGTGTAAATTCTCAAAGGACTGCAATCACGATTCTTTAGCATTTTGAGCCAAATCCTAAATCGAATCTACCGTTTAATGTACAATGTATGAAAGCCCACTTTTGGACATTAATTACTTGACTATTTAGTAATTATCCATGCTGGAAAATTCCCTTTAGCACCCAAACTCTAACGCGAGTAACAACGCTTATTGTAATACATGCAAAATTTAATTCACCTGCATATATTCTTCAGAGTTGCTAAAGGTGCCGGTGCTACGTGCATTAACATATCCACAAATGATCTTATTATTAGCAGCTATAGAACTGCCCATCCATTTTGATTTCTTAACCCAGCTGTGGGTTGCAGCTGCAGAGATATACCGAGTCAGCCCTGGGATCTCCTCCATGTGCCCAAAACACCTCAAAAAGGAGGTATGCAGAGAAGATACACTCCCCCAAAGAAGGCTCTGTGCATCACCACCAACATCTCGTGGCCATAGGTCGGGGAAGGAAAGCAGACTGCCCGGTAAATCAATAGCTTTGCCTTCCCACTCAGCTCTCTACTTACTACAACAGGCCACAGGATTGCAACTTATATGTCATTTCTACAAAGTGTTCAGTCTTTTGCTGATTTTCCTTTATTACTCACACAGTAAGTGATGAGGCAGAAAAAAAAGATTGTATCTCTCACTCTACTGACCACAATACCAGCTGTGGAAGTAGGCCTGCATAAAAGTCAACACAGTGCAAAAAAGGGCACCTCTACTCACCTACATTCACTAAATGAGTCAATCTTTTTTTAGATGAAGCTAATGTGGGATTTAAGGCCCCTCACTGATGTCCATTTGTGTGCATATTTGACTATGCACAGTGAAGAATTATAGGTATGCAACCAATGCACACATGCTTGCATAAAATCTGCCAAGAAATCACAGACACATGCCAGAAGCGTAGATGTGTAGAGAGGTCTAAAATACACACCTGGTGACCAGTGTTGAAATGATATCTGTGATAGTACTGTTGAGTTCGTTGAGGAGCTCCTCGATAGGCCCGGGGATGGGCAGCTGTTGCCTGAGATGCTCCGCCCTCCGAATCTGTTGTCTGTTTTGCCAAATTGTTTCTGCGAGCTTCTCACACCTGCCACCAATCCAGACACACACACACAAAAAGAGTCAAAGAAAGCCAAGCTGACCGATATTAGACAGAATTTAAGGAGTCGACATCACTAACGTTTTACGATCCGGCTGAATAAATGAGGCCTTCAAAAAAAAAAAATGCAAAAGGAATCAATGATCCCTGACAGTGGGTTCGAGCAAAAAAGCCGATGCTTGCTAATAAACTCCAACGCAAGCTTTTAAACCGGTGACCTTTTGCTTTGTGAGAGTCTGGTTGCTGTGATCTTGGTGGGTGGTAAAAAAAAAAACCTCACCAGGACTGAAGGATGTCCAGGCCTCCCTCCGGCGGTCCCCCGTTGCCTGCCAGCTGTTGCCGTCTCTTCCACTGGATCAGCTCGTCATCTAGAATGATGGTCTGCTGCTTCCTCAACAGCTGCAGTGTTTTCTGGTGCTTCTCTGCCAGGTCCTGAGCGCAAGCAAGCAAACAGGAAACGCGCACACCGTCAGAACCGCGATTCGGCCAACTGCGAGGCTTGTATTGTTGTGAGCCTCTGCGTGCGCGTGCACACGTGCGCATCATCGGGGCAAACTGTCACAGAGACACGTAATGCAGTGAGCAGAGGGGTGTAAGTGAAATGAAAGTGAAGGCCGAGTTCATGGTGTGATCAATGATGAAAATACTGTAACAGTTTACCCATATTTACTTAAAGCTGGTGCTGCTTTGTCTATGTGTGTGTGATAGAAAATGTCCTGTAGCAGAAACTACAACAAAGATAGTTTTAACACTTATGGAGACCTTTTGTCAGCGGTGCAAGATTTTCTGCATAGTTTAAATCAAAACCAAGGCCCAGCTCAAGGATGAGTATAATCTGGCAACTCACTGACACTGCAGTCTGTATGATCCCATTCCAACATGGTTTCTAGCCAGTTTTGTCTTTGAGCGTCTACCTTGCACAGACAGAGCGAGCTAAACTTCATCCTGCACTATATGTGTGTATGACTGACTGTAAATGATGAGTATATTTCACCAGTCTGTATTTCTGTAGTGTGTTGGCCTCTCTCGTCAGCCATGCCTCCACAGTGTTTTTCTTGCTGAGAAGGGCGGGCTCTCGCAGCTGCCGGTCAGCAGGGGGCAGTGTGGCCAGGCTGGCCAGCTGAGCTGAAAAGGGGTGGGGACAAGTTAGAGTCTGAGGGAGCAGAAGAGAACAGTTTCTAAACTGTGCGCAGACAGTATTCATGTCCCCTCGGAGGAATAAAGATTTACTTGGGAGAGCCTCCTGTCCCCCTTTTGCATAGCTCAGACTTTAAAAGGCTGAGAAGTGTTTTTTTTTCTGATAAATTTGCAGCATTTATGAAAAATCTGTATTGTTATGGAAACTCCAGTTGTCTGCTTTTTTTTTTTAATATTTGATTTAAACTGTAATATTCAAAAGAGCCAGGTGAATGATCAAACAACTGAGGGGATAAACTAATAGTTTTGTTCTTTTATACATATTTGCAATGAATTCAAACGGTATGGCAACAAACTGAAATGTCTGAAAACTATTACTGATATAATAAATGATGGCATTAACAGTTAGAAATCTAAAAATGAATCCTCTGTTGTTTGGTTATTTACAGCAGGTAATGGGTTAAGTTTGGCTCATATTATTGTCAGTCCAGCATCGATTCTTTCATTACTGCGGTGCAACGATAACAAGATGCAGCCCTCTGGTCTCACCCTGGATGCGCATGCTTTCTTGGTACTGGATAATGAAGTACTCCTGGTTGTGCTGGAGCTTGCGGAGATCGTTCTCGGTGTCCTGGGTCAGCAGGCGAAGCTCCTCGAAAGCTTGGTTGATCTGTTGGTATTTCTGAGACATGCTGTCCATCATCCCACCCACTGGAGAGTTTGACTGTCAATTAAAATGTGAGATTGAGAGACAGGGACTGAGAGAGATGAAGGAAATGGGTTTGGGAACAGTAATTGGTGGTTGGTTTCCACTGGATGCTAGATGGCCTGTATATTATCTGTTATTGAATTGTTTATGATGGTGGTTAAGGGGAATGGCTGGCTGCTGGTGAGTTGAGAGCTGAGGGATTTTCTTAGAAGAGAAAGCACAGATATAAAACCAAGATGAACATGACGCACTGACCCCTGCTTAGACCGCGGCAGCTGGACCACGTAATTGTAAAAATACCCCGCGAACACAAGCTAGGTGGCAACGCTGCGCACGGATAAGGACGTAATGAATTTGCAGACCCAGGCAGAGGGCGAGATCCCTTTAAGAGGTTGATAAAGTGCATTATTATACCTAAAGGTTCAAAATAAACAGGCTAAAAGTCATTCGACCAACAGAAAAGGCATGTTGTGAGTGAAAATCAATTCACCACAGGAGATCAAAGAAGATGTTTTACGCACTGCTGGCTTTTTGGTTTCATAACTCACTGCGTATGATAAAGTATGAAATATTTGAATTTTCTGTATATTACAGAAGAAAAACACAAACGGTCTGGTCAAGGTCCTTTTGAATCATTACTGAATAGGCTGTGGTAGGATATCATATTTATAATGATCCGATGGAATCGGATAAACAGAGGAAACACAGAATTGTTTCCCACTTTCACAAATCAGCCACCATCATGTAGTTTGTGTTTTGCAGGCTTTGAAGCCACAGGTGTGCATACAGGCGACAGCTTACATATTATATCGTGTGTGTAGGAACTTTGTCACACTCTTCTTTGCAGAATGTTTTAATTCAGCCACATTAAAGCGTGACCTGCTTGAGAAACATCATTTTGCTTTCGGAGCCATTCAGAGGTGAACCTGATCGTGTGTTTCAGATCAAGTTTGTGCGCTTGTGCTTCGTGGCCTGAACCGATGGCCTGAAACTCTCTCCCAGGATTTTGTGGCAGACGGCAGAATTCGTGGTTCCGTCAACTACAGCGAGTCATTCAGGTCCTGAAACAGCAAAGCAGCCCCAGACCATCATCACCGTGTTTGACCGCCGGTATGGTGTTCTTTAATGAAATGCCTGTTAGTTTTAAGCCAGATGAAACGGGATGCAAACCTTCCAAAACACTCAACATTTGTGTCATCAACCCACAGAATATTTTCCCCCAAAATCTTGGGGATCATCAAGATGGGTCTTTTTTGGCAAATGTGTTCTTTTCGGTCAGCACTTTTTGCTCCGGCGCTCTCCCGTGGATGCCATTTCTGCTCAGCTGAATCGTGAACACTGATCATAACTGAGGCGAGCGAGGCCTGCAGTTGATTACATGTTGTTCTGGTTTCTTTTAGCGACCTCCTCGATGAATCCTTGATGCGCTCTTAAGAATAATTTTGGTAAGTTGGAAACTCCTGTGAAGGAGGTGTCTCACACACACACACGCACGCACGCACGCACGCACAAATCCTACTTACATTCGTAGCCTCTCGGACGAGCCTCTGCTCTGTGTAAAGGATGTGTTTGATACATCGGACCAACTCCAGAGGACAGCGGTCATACGTGCTCTGAAAGACAAGAAGCACATGAGCTGTGTTAAGACCTGTTAGCTCTTGACGAGCGAAGCGGCTTCCGCACACGGGGCTCACCAATTTAGCAGAATCAAAGGTTCTGGAGCTAACACTGCAGGCACACCAAAATCTATTAACCTAATGAGAACACTTCATATAGAGACATGACTCATTAGTATACACCCAGTTAAGCGGTTTGTGTGTTACAGTGTAACAAAATCTCGTTTCAGTTCAAAACAGTTGGTGACTCTCGTTGTTTCCAGTTTTAAGTGAAGGAATTAAGTTAAACTGCTTTCATTTAGCATCACACAGGATGAGAAAAACATCACTTCACTGTAGTTTTGCAGCTGCATTTTTCTGACCTTTGCAGGAAAGAAAGAATCCCAAGGATAGCAAAAGAAAAAAGAAAAAAAAAAGTGACATATTTAACATGTCGCTCTCAACCACATGAATACATGTGTGCTCACAGCCATGGACTGGAAAACAGTGTGGCAGGAATTCGGGATTGCAGTGCGATCTGCGCAGCACTGCCCCATTCGGCCTGTTTTTCCTCCCACTTTCAGGGAGGGGAGAAAACAAACAGGAGAGCAGATCCGTGAGGAGGGAGTTCGATCATAAATAGCAGGGCTGGCTGGCTACCGAAGCCTTCGCTTGAGCTGTCCTGGTTTTTGTTTTTTTCCCCCCCTCGGTGGAAACAACCTGTTCTTAAAACACTTTGAGCAATATGTGCTCTTTCTGAGAGGCAGCTAAGCCGAACAGTTGTGACTTCCAACCACTTATCTTTTTGTCCCACTGCACACTATTTTAGGTTTTTCTCAAAACAAAGCCGGAGTAATACTGAGATTTTTCTGAATTACTTGATGTATCAGTGCTTTCTATGTGTCATTTCTGTAGAAGATTCTCACACATTTTTTTATAACCAAAATAACTAAATAACTAAATAAATATCAAGGTCTGACATTTGTTAGTGCCAGAGAAAGTTCTCTTTCACTGCTGAGTCTGATAAATAACTGGAAGCCACAGAAAACACACACGCACCAACTGGTTTTTGTGTGTTTTAAAACATTGGTCTTACTGGAAATTAAAGACAGAGAGAGAAAAAAAGTCCCACAATAAAACAGGACAGCTATTGCTTGCTAGTTATTGCCAGGTAACCAAGCGCTCCGTTTGCAGCACTGCTCTCATAAAAACCTCACCTTGAGTTGGCTGGCATAGTGTCCCAGTTTAATTTTAAGTAGGAAGCCATCCTCCCCAACCTGGTGCTCCGCCTTGTTCTGCAACTCCTGTATAAGACTGTCCAGCAGGCGTTTGGCCTTAAACTCCTCCTGCGGGTTCTCCAGGTCTATGGCATCCCTAACACACACGCACGCACGCACACACACACACACACACACAAAACAACACATTTTAAGATGCTGAACAGAACAAACCAAAACGTCCAAGAAGATTAGGATTTTTTTTTTCCTTAAAGGAAGTTCCCACATCTGCTCACACTCACAGGCATTCATTCAGACACGGCCAACGCGTTGCATTCTCTGACGTGCAGCAAAGAAACTCACCAGAGCTGGCTCTCTATCCACTGGGACAGATAATGTCGCACCTCGATCGGAAAGTGTTGACCGTACAGAGACTGCATCTGGTGCAGGGCATCCCCCTGAAGCTGCTGGGCCTGGATCCACACCGCCATCTTCAACACCCTTAAGGCGAGACGGGGGGAAATTCTTTAGTGGGTGCAGTAAATTAATAAAGTTTATACTGACAATGAGTTCATATGGCCTTCAAAGTATACTGTGTACCCTGCCTCTCACCCTAAGGCAGCTGGGAGAGGCTCCAGCACCCCTGCGTGGGGGGAGACCATCTCTTAAATGAACTGTATTCAGTCAAATAATGTTTTAAAAGCTCAGTGTTAAAAAGATATATTAGTTACTGTAACTAAATGACTAAAACACCTTTATTCTCGTGATCAGACTATATTTAGAACTTCATGTAATGTACAAAATACCGATGTCTCTGTTTTCCTCCTACAAGTGCAAATCCTGGCCACTTGGCTGACCTGCTTGGCTTTGCTTTCTCTTTCGCTGAGCATGTTGAGGACTCAAAACACGTTCCTCCGCGGAGCCAACAGCTCCACACTGAGTGTTATGCCTTGGTTGACAGGGCTTTGTATTGGGTCACTGCTGCTTGTTTCCAGTCAACACACCCACTCATGCTTCTCAAAACCGGCAGTGTCACTGTCAGTAAAAGACTGAGCGATATGAGTACGCGGGAAGTTTGTGGTGCATGTGTGTGAGTGTTTGTGTACGCGTGTGTATATTTGTAGGTGCTTGTGGTGTCAGCGGTTCTACTTGACAGTATGTTTAGCTTTTATATCCATGTAAATGTAATTGATACAAACAGAGCTCAACACTGCATCACAGACAGAAAATGCAAGTGCAGAAAGGAATGTTTATTGTCATATCTTCTTTGTTATTGCTCTCTTTTTATTCCACCGCATATGTCTTTAATCTCACATTTTTATATCTACATTACACACGAGGCTCTCTCCATCCTGCTGCTGCTGCTGCTTCGTTTTCACTTCCTACATTTGACTCCATACATCCTCATAAAGAACAGGAGGGTTACAGTAATGTGAGAATGTGCATTCTTCCCTGCACAAAAATATCCCATGACTTCCACAAAGTGACATTCATTCATTTAGCAAACCACGAGCCAACTGGAAAATAATTAAATTTTATCAAAAAAAAAAATCTCAAGAACCTTTTCCTGTGCATGTGCGTGTCACTAAAGCCTAATAGTTGGGTTCATATGCAGCCTCACTAACCTACGATACGGTCAGAAAGATTCCACTCAGTTTGCATCTGTGGACACAAATCCTTTTCTCATGTTCCTCTACTCTTATGGCTCTGAATGTGTCCCAGACTTCATCCCTTCACCTTATATATATATATATATATATATTTATATATATATATATTTTTTTTTCCTCTTATTGACTGAAGATTACAGCTAAATGTTCTAAATAAGTGAACCGTTGATAAAGTTATTAAAAAACTAAAATTTCTACAAGCATCCCTAACTAATCTTCACATTAACTGTCATTTTACAAACACAGTCTTTTTCAAATGAGCAGCCTGCACATATTATCTGTAAGGGAATCAGCAGAGAGCATCAGCCCAAAAGTGCAAATCAGCTGATTGGAGGAGGAGCCGACAGGAAGCGCACTAAACTTTTCTACAACCTCTTTCTGTGACACCCACTGTGGGTGTAGGACTTTCTTCTTTTTTTTTTACCAACCTGTATTTCACAAACATACAAGCAGAGTCACACTGAACAATGGGAGTTTAAAAGAGTGTTTGCTGTGCTGCCAAGTGAGCGTGGGACAAACTGGTGTTTTAGCCTCTTTAACAGGCTCCACTTTCAGGCTCCACTGTTTGATCAGAAGCACCTCAGTTATCATCTCCAAAACAAGAGTAAAAAGCTTCCAAGCCACTGCTTTACTCTGACCTCCATGTACAATTGTCCTGGTGTGACCCTGAACTACACTGTGCAAGCAAACCACTGGTTCTGCCTTTGCCATTTTCCTCCATGTACAGGAAACTCACTGTAATATGTTACAGCTATCACATCACCAAGCTCACGTCGGCTTAAAATAATAAATAAATAAAATCCACCTTACCTTCAGCTCTGTGTTACCATGTAAGAGCAGGAAACTCTAAACAGGAGCACCACAAACCTGAGACAGACAGAGAGGGAGGGAGAAGCAGAGTCAGAGAAGAAAAAGAAAGAAAGAAAGAAAGAGAGACAGAGACCAAAAGGAGGAAGTGAGTCAAACTTGGGCGCTTCTGAGGAAGCTCTCTTTTTTTTCTCACAAGGACAAGCATTTTAACAAAAAAAAAAAAAAAAAA
>VOQJ01009923.1:4431-22261 GCA_015052665.1 Apistogramma diplotaenia
TGATTGCCATTATGCATTATAACAGATGCGAGGGTTTAATGATAATGCTTTGATCTTCTTGAACAAGCTGGCTTGTGATTTGACCTTTGAACTTTTTCCAGCATTTAATCCAATCATAACAGTTAACAGGGAAACCTCTGCATAATGTTATATCCTTCCAAACATATGAAAACTGAAAGGATGTTTTATAAATTTGCTTTTTATTCCTGATCATTTGAAGCTCATTTGATTATATAGATTTTATAATCATGGAAGTTAGTCTTTCTTTGTGCCTTTGTTTCTCGAGCAGCAAATATTGACATTTGGAAATGGAAGATGCATGCCTCTTAATTCTTTAAACAGTAGCTGCCTGATTTGTGGCAGACAAAGTAAGATTCTGCACTTCTGAGCAGCAGCAGTTAATTTTCTCCTTCTGAAACGATCACAGTACCCAGCAGATGTTATCAACTGCTTTCAAATCCCTGTAGGCTAAAAACTCAATGTCTAAATTAAATTTTAATGTTTAAAGCTAACATTTTTAAAAAACAATAAATCAGCAAGAGCAAATATTTTCACTAAACCTTTATAATACAGCCCACAACCAAGGCTGCAATTCCCCTAGAATAAAATGGAAGTAACCCCCTTTTTACTGTTTTGTTTTTAAATAACTGTTAAACACTTGTTAGAAATTAGCTCTTGTAAATTTGTTTGTCTTTTTATCTCTCACAGAATTTTAATCTACAAAAAACGTGCATTTCTTGAAAGTGAGAAGGGAGAGAAAAAGGGAGAGCAGCTCTTATCACATGTTTATGTGCAATATAACTTGACTGACTTATAATAGACACAGGTGAGTAGTGAAACATAATTCATGTATACCTGTATCATGCATGATAAAAAGTTAAGCCACTACTGCCCCTGTAAGTACACCACATTCACAGCGTTAGATTTGGAAAATTTGTTTATCTGCTACAATAGGAGGAAGTTACATACTACTTAAAAATAATTTACAGCATAATTTGTCTCATTTCCTGTATAATACCTGGACGTTATGCACACTTAAAATTAATTACACACTACATACATTACTTACAGAATAATTCTATTCTCTTCCATGTAGTAGCAAGTATTGATTATTATGGTAATTATAATTACGTTCTAATTACAGGTAATAAAATAGTGAATTCCATTTAATTCAAGTGGAATTAGAAAAACTGAATACAGATAAAACTCTTGTATTAACAGGCCCATCATCACGTCTGCTAAATGAAATTAGCACCAATTACTTGAGTATTTCGATGAGGAGTGACTACTGGGAGCAGCGCTGTGGCTTTGTCTGCTGTAAAGCAAGATTAACCAGAATATACGCAACAGATATGTGAGCTAAAGTTCGCTTGAGGCAACACTCAGCTCCTCTGGGGGTCCGCTGCTAATTCTAAACCGGCTGTCAAAGGCAAGTCTTGGACCTCTGACTTGTGTTTTTGTTCTGTCTACCCGCTGAATGCTGGAATGGGCCTCATCTCTAATGATGGATTAAGGGGAGTGACAGAAAAAAATGAATGAACAAAAGGATTAAGTAAGTAGAAACTATGAATGAATGACTGCTGAACAGAAGATCGAAGCGCAACCCAACACAGCCCAGTGTCAGCCTGAATCAGACTGTAAAAATAACAAACAAAGCTGAAGCACTAAACAGAGATTAGGCCAACACTAAGGAAAAAAAAATAAAAGACGCATTGTTTGGAGATGTGTTAACTATTGTTAAAGTTTTTCTTTCACTTGCCTTTCCTGTTGGCACGAGTTGACACCGTGATAACGTGTGTCTGTCTTTATGTCAGTTACACCCGTTTGTGTCTCTCTTCAAACTACCATTCCTTCATGTTTCATCACCTTTAAGTGCTTAAGAAATTATCTATATTCAGGGATGGCTCAGAGCCCATTCCCTTTGCTTCACCAGCTGGCAATGTTGTTTGTTCAGTCAGTCCTGGGGGCAAAAAAGAGTTGACCTTGTCAGAGCCAAGGACGGCGCTACCAACTCCACATCCATGCAGCCCCCCCCCCTCCTTATTTTCCATCTTTCCCTCCATCTTCTTATGCACATTTCTAGCTTTGAATTTCTGTGCATTTCTGTGTGTGTGTGTGTGTGTGTGTGTGTGTGTGTGTGTGTGTGTGTGTGTGTGTATGATTAAGCGTCTATGGGTTTCAGCTTGTGCTTACAAACCTGAGTGCATGGCACGATGCCAGATTCAATAAGATAGCATCTAGAAGAAATTACAGTATTGCATACTCAATTCAAATTACTCAAATGTTTATAGCAACCAGTGCCACAACAGGTGGAGAGGGATGAACCTTTGGCAGGCTGGCAGGTTCTTGCTCTTCATGGAACTGTGGTTTCTGATGCCTTATGACAGCAAGTCAAGAGGAACTGACTCACTTGACTGTGGCACACATAAAGAGGGTTTTGTCTGCAGCAGAGAGAGAGAGAGAGAACTGAATGTGCACAATAAACCTGCCTAAATGCATCCTCTCATATTACTTAGGTATAATTTGTGTCTGAAAGCTTGTATTTATGTTTGAAACTACACCTTGTTAAACAAATTGTACATTACTGTTATTATTACATCATTTCCATTGTTATTTCTGCCTTTTCCTTCTTATTTACCACTTGTTACTCACAGTGCATGCATTACTTTTTGAAGCAATGACTCTTATTATGGAAGTTATGAAAACATCGAAGTGTGAAAATTTTTTACTAAACTAATGATGATTTGTAATTTGCACTTGTCATTTATGACAGTCATGAGTAATATGCGGTATTATTTCTCTTTGAATAACCCACAGATTAGTCATGCTCCCTTCTGCCTTACAAGTAGCTGCGTGTATGCGCCTCGCCATAAGCACAGATGTTTTGGAACGTCTTACGACAGCTGCGCAATTACCTTGACTGAAAATAACTGATAATTAACATGTAGATGTTATGAAATTAGTTTTTATTTCATTCATAAAGCCACCTTTCGGGTTTGGTAGCAGTTAGCAAAAGGATGCCACTTTAACAGAGTGGCTGAAGGGGGCTCCACCCCACCCAGAGTTGACGGCTGACCCCTAGCTGCTCCCTTACATCAGCCAAGGCAGAAAAGCAGAGAGCCACTTCACAGCATCACTGACATGCTTTGCTGTCAGAGAGCCTGACAGAGGAGAAGCTAAACATATTGAGAAAATAGCAGCTCATCGCAGCATGCCAATCACCAATACCCATCATTTCTTGCTTTATTTTTTTCCCCAAGTGGAAATATTTGACAAGAGAACAGATCCCTCACCTGAGCTCATTGCCTGCCTGCTGTCCAACACAGCTCAACTAAAGTGACACTAAGTCCTTTTACAAACACACACACACACACACACACGTTTCTCTGCATAAAAAGGATCTAAATGTGTGCCCACAGAGAAGAAAAAAAAAAGAAAATCTGATTCTGTCAGCACAGGAAAGCTCAAGCACAAGGATGTGCAGCATGGATTTGTGTTTTGAAAAAAAAGTCTTAAAGAAATTTTAACAAGGAGGAAGTTTTCTTTGCTCTGTCAGAGAAGAAAAAAACATCAGCTAGATAAACAGTGTTACACGTTGTCTTTGAGAAAACAAGAAACTAACTGCACACACACACACACACACACACACACACACACACACACACACACAGACAAGCAGACACACACATTTCCTTGGTTGACTTCATTTTGCTTTGGTCAGGCACAGGCCTATGAAATGAGCTTTCACCAAATACGTAATTGCTCAGTCATTCTGCGGCTCTGTTGATCCCACATTACACAGCGAGCACTGTTGCACTTTTTCCCCCCAACTCTCGTTGACATTTCCTTGGCTTCCAGAGCGGCTTCCTTCATAAACTCGAGTCTTGGTGTAAAATGTGGATTACAAGCATTCTGAGATCAGTTTGTTATGTAGCCTAGATTAAATGCATTAAAAGCTGTGTTTTTATGAATAGGGGGACACCATGAGAATAGAGCTAGAGGGAAGAATTGAGAGCAATGTTAAAAAACAAAAGAACACGTGGCTTTTGATCAAGATGTCTTTATATCTATATAGAGCTTCAATTAGGGCTGTGAAATACTTGACTATTATGTACTCGTACTTTATCATTTGCGCAAATGCAAAATGTTGGAGAAGTAAAATCTTCCACATTGTTATTAAATTTGCAAGTGACTATTACATCTGGAGAGTGCGGAACAAAAACCTCATATTCAGCATCTTGTCAGCACCTGAGTTGCTCGCAGCTGTAAACAATCTCCCCTCTAAGCCTTTTCTTTTTTTTTATCTGAAAGGTCTGATTTGTTACTGTAAAGCAAAGCAAGGAACAGCACCATAAAATCCCCTGTCTAAATGGCAAATGAGAGCATATCTCTCAAAGGCCAGACCAGGTCACAGTGGAAAAAAAGGAGAGGAGAAAAAAACAGAAGAGCAGGCTTTGCTGGATTTTGTATGGATGACTCCCATGTTCTCAGCTGTGCCTGAGAATGAGTTATGATCACAGTGAGAAACTCTGACAGTACCCACCACCCACATGGCCCTCACTTTTGTTTTTGTTTTGGTTTTCTATTCAGCTTTTGATATTTGCTTCTATATTATCATGAAAAAAATTGTAGAGTGAGCTTGGGAAAAAAAATATTAAAACTGAAAAAATCTGGGGCATGAAGTTTATTGCTGATATCTGGAAAGCAGCAGCAACAACAACAGCGCAAAAACAAAATGTGGTTGGGTGGTGACAAATGGGCGATTTGAAGTACTGTTATCGTAACTATTATCATTATTATTACTGCATGAATCTGAAGAACGAAAATGCATATATTCACATGTACGTTGTGTGACTTTAGCTGTTTTCACAGACCACACTAGAATCGGGTTGGAGCATTACCCTGTCTCACAATAGGAGACAGCCAGCTCAGGTGGTTCAGGTGGCAGGAAACATGCCATCCACATGTCACAGTGAGTTCATCTGACTATTACTTGCTCTATTAGGCACAATTATACATCAGATAGACTTTGCACTGTGTGAGTAATGTTTGCGCAACTGCGCACCTGAGTGGTGCATTTTGGGGGTTTTTTTATGAAGGTTCAGGGTAGCAGGCACATGTCAAAATGGCTCTGAACATTTCTGCAAAATAAAAAATAATATACAGTGACAGTGTGTAATCCAAAGGATTTCATGAGTCTTTCTCTCTACAGTGTGTGGACACTGCATTGGCAGTATAGCTAAGATGTGGCTTTATCTTGGCTTAAATACAAGCTTGCTTTTTTGCTACTGGGCCATTAAACACCATCTACTTACCACAACCTTTATTTTTGTTGCACAAAGAACACACTTCCTGCACAGGCATGCGATACTGGATATAAACCAAGTGCACAATATTTCAACACAACTTCTTGGGATAATGGGTTGGGTTGAAAGCTCTGAATCATTAGTAAGTGAACATCTGAGCCAAATTGGCTTTAGTTTAAAAAAAGAAAGAGAAGTGCAAATCATGGACATACAAAGTAAAAAATAAATTAAATGGTTATATTTACTCAGTGATTTGTATTTTAAAGTTCTTTTCTATTTAACATCACCATTGTTAGATTTTTTTTTCCAAAATTGCTAAATTTTCACATTTGCCACTGAAAAAGTAAGAAGAGCCTCACTATGGATTGTGCAATGACTATGCTAACTGTTTACTGTAGCTTGCTGTCTAATTCTATTATTCTGCAGCCGAGGAGTCGTAAGAATCCCTGGGATCACCAGCGCCCCCTGTCATGAGGCACGAGAACTGTGTGCCTCACCTAGTGCCTTTTCACAGCAGTTTTATGATTGCTCAGTACAAGAATACGTAACACACATACAGTTGTTGATTAAAAAAAACAGTGCATTTTATACACCAGCTAAAAAATAGAAATTTAGTTAATATAGTGAAAGTGTTCAAACTTAATAGCAACATGCAGAGGGACAGCAATACGGTCTGACTGCATAGCATGCCAGCAGAGTCATTGCGCAATCCATGGTCGTCTTAGTATTTGACCGGTAAACATGAAAATTCAGCGATTTTGAAAAAAAAATCTAAAAATTGTGTAGTTAAATTGAAAAGAACTTTAAAATACAAATCACTGAATAACTATAACCATTTAATTTATTTTTTAATTTCATATTTCCATTGCACAGCCTCACCTGCATCCCCCGACTGCACGTCACTGTCAACTGTATGTAACGTGTGTAACGTATTCTTGTGCTGAGCGATCATAAAACTGGTGCAAAAAGGTAAAGAAAATATATATATATATATATGAATGTGCATTTGAAAACTGGTTACAGATTAATTCTAGTTTCCTTGAGTTAGCCTGTTGCATAGTCCCCCAAATGCACACATTTCCAGACTGTTCCCAGTGCTAGCTTGCAGCTCCTGGGCAGACCTGACAGTTCTATTATCATCTATTTCCTCAGTAGGCGGATATACAACACTGAGCCAGTGATTATGACTTCTATAACAGGCCCTTCAATATCCTTGGAGCAAAACACATATACACACATGCTCAGTGGCTGATTTATGGGCTTGAGAGCCTGGAGGTGGGAGGCAGCATGTCGTCCCCCAGACATGTTGACCAGAGCATGAGCTATTGAAAAGACAAGGAGGCGGGCAGCACTGTAATTAACTCACTAAATACATTAGACTGAAAGATCCCACAGTAGATCAACAGGGGATGCATTGAGAAATGATTTAGGCACTTATTCTTCTAGCATCTTTGCTAAGGGTGATTGTGCAAATAACAAAAGTGATTCAAAGAGAAATCTGACAAGACCCTGGCAACATGCGAAAGCTTCTTTGGGTTGTTTCCTAGTTTTTCTTTCAAATGCTTTGTGTATAAGACAGACAGACAATACTTTCGTGTTCATCTTTTTGGCCTTTTTATTTGATAGTGACAGTGAAGAGCAGACAGGAAAGAGGAAAGAGCGAGGGAAGACATGCAGCAAAGGGCCACAGGTCTGGCCCGGGTCGCTGACTTTCAGCCCTAAGGCTGCTATGAGCTAAGCTGGCACCCATCACCAGCAAAATCACTTACACAGTTACAACTTTACAATTAGTGCAATACTTCAAGTTCATAGATCTATCAAATTAAGATTGTACTATGTGTTATCTTCATATTGAGTTGGTCTGCTTTGAAAGGGGTTCATATGAGAGCACGTAATCCTAAATACTTAAATCACAATAAGCTCGCTCACTTCTAAGCAATGCATGTCCTTAGGAAATTAGCAGCATTTTTCCTCCACTCGGCATAAACGCTTTTAATTTGTTTATAACTTTTTAATTCTTTCTTTTGTTGTGATTTTTAAGAATCAAGCTAATCCACACAGGAGTATAGATAACAGGACTTTGAAAATTACACCATCAAAACAATTACGCACTTGTTTTGTTTGTGTTCTGAAGTAATTTGTGACATAAATGCAGATGTTTCCTTCACACTCTTACTCAACATGTGAATCAGAGCAGCAGCTCCAGCTGTCTCCCGTGTGCACCTTAGAGAGGAAGGAGGTGTCCTCCTCCAACGCACTTGATGACTGGTTCTCTTCAACAGTTATGGAAGACAATGGGGAGCATTGTGCATGTCATAAAAAGCATCCGCCTTTATTGACTTGGTTAAGCCTCACTGTTGCTCCTGCACTCTGCGTTTAGAGATGACTTCCTCTGTCAAAACAAAAAAATCTCTGTCCACTCCCCGTCACATCAGCTCCTGTTAATTACCTGAGCATGTGCTGAGCTGACAGGTGAAGGTGTGCGATGGATGTCATGGTGGGTGGGGGAAAGGGACTGATTAAGGTTGACGCCACTCCACTCCAGTGACCTACAGCTGAACTTGGACCTGTGAGAAAATAACAGGTTTTCCAATTAGGCTGAAAGTGTCTCACCTCGGGGTTTCTTTCTGGAAGTCTTTCTTACCTCGCCACACAACAATTAGCCTGGAGGAGCTCTCCAGCCTGTGGAGACCTGCAGCCCTGCCTGCCCGTCAGGGCCTCTGCTTTCACAGGGATATTTAAGAGGAAAATGTTTGCACTCATACGCTGCAATTAACGCGGATACACTGTACCTGTTCCAAGTGCTTTTGTTATTTTAGTCGTAATTTAACCAGGTGGAGAAGCTTGAGTCACAGCCCATTCTGCAGAGGGCTGGAAACTGGTATGACAAATTCTGAGTGATCTGTCTTTAATACATTCTGAACAAATGACTATTGTGGACTCCAGCAGTGGCTTTCAGTTCATTAATTGTGATAGCTTTACCTCAGCCATGCAGCTGGAGTTGTTCAGTCAAAAATAAGAAATGGAGGGAAAAAGGGTAATAAATAGTATGGAAATAATTGTGTTTACATCTATGCACACTGTTGTATTAGTTTATACATACAATAGGCTCTTTGTTTCAGTAACATAACTTATTAATGACAGTAGCATGCTAACATGCCCAATCCATTTTCAGCAATATTGCTCTCTAATACATTCAGTTGTACTCTTTAAAAAAATAATATTTGGAAAACATTTCTCTCACATGTTGTATAATCAGATTCC
Organism: Apistogramma diplotaenia; assembly: GCA_015052665.1. Taxonomy (NCBI): domain Eukaryota; kingdom Metazoa; phylum Chordata; class Actinopteri; order Cichliformes; family Cichlidae; genus Apistogramma; species Apistogramma diplotaenia. The sequence goes on from VOQJ01009923.1 coordinate 13,002, forward strand.
CTTGTTAATCTGCTCATTAGGAAATAAAGAAATGATCAGTAATAACTTTTAAAAATGTAAAAAACAATGTTCAAACATAAGCCATCACCAAGGAGATGAAAGAAAATGCACTTTTCACAAAAACAATAAAGAGGAATGGAAATGACCTCTAATACATTTTCTGTGCTTATAAACAGCAGAAAGAGCTCAGGGGCTTCTTTAGGTTAACATGCTGTACTATATGAACCATACTTAAGAGTGTTTACACAAGGCGTTGAAACACAGTACACATTATTCAGTTCCAACCTGTGCTGTTTGCTTAAGAAATCATCCATGTCCGGTATCAGACACTAAAAATACACTTAAGACTGCTCCTCACTTGCCCAGCGACACAGAGGAGCCTTTAGGTGCACTGCAGGCCATCTTGTTCACTGCACAGATAAAAGATGACAAATGTCACAACACAGAGCGCTTAAATGCTTTGTTCTCCTGAATGTGATTTATGATGAAACTCTGACTCAGTTTAATATATCTTCATAAGCTCTAACAGTAATGGATCTGCCTGAACTTCAGCCTGACAAAGCTACTGTAACTGGTTGATTTACACATACTTAGCATGACGTGACAGTGCATTTGGAAAACGGATCCCATGTGTGACTTTAATTTGTCTGATTTCATGTATGAAGAGATGCTCCAGAGCAAACAGCAAAACTGCTTTGTGGTTACACATGCAAAGAAGTACACAATAAAGTCTTGGAAACTGTATCACAGCGTGCTGTTTGGGACTTCTGAATTGAAGGTTTAATTAAGGAATAAAATATAAAGTTAAAAAATAGGGTACAGACCAAACCTCAAAGCAACTGCGCTGCAATAAGACCATGCACAGCTTCAGTGGTAGCTATTTTATTAAGTGTATTTACGTACATAAACACACACTTGTATATAGTAAAAATAATTTTACACAAACCTAAAAAAAAAACAGGTTTACCAAACAAGCATTATTTACATCGGAAAAATACTGCACTTTTCATATTAAACAATGACAAATAAAAGTAAATCTGCAGAATTCAACAGTTGAAACTCTTGAAAATCAAAGATCTTGAACAGGACAGAGAGCAAAGTTTGAAGTACACAGCGAAGTCACTGACAGGCAGCTAAAAACTGTCAGTTTTATTCATGTCTAACGTACCAATTGGGGTAGTCATGCAGAGCCTGCAGGCTGAGAACATCTTTGAGAGTTTACAAGTTCAACATTAGCGGTGTTTCTCTGTGAATTTCAACCGCTTTAGAGTCTTGGTGTCCTCGTGGATGAAAGTCATCTTGACTTCCATGAAAGAAGAAAAAAAAGGATCAGGAAGAGTTGAAACATTATATATAGAAATGATTTTAATTGAATTCAAAACAGCAGTTAAAATTCTGTTTTATATATATGCTTCTATCCAAAAGGCCATATATTTTGTACATGTTTCTACAGTATGATACAGTGTATGGCTTGGCAGATTTCTTTTTTTTTACCTTTGAAAGAAAAAATTATAATAAAAATGCAGCTTAAATGAGCAAATAATGAACACAGGGTGTGCCTAAAAAGCTCTACAGTCTGACTCCAAACTAAAAATAGAGGTCTTGTTGTTTAAACTTTACAAATCTGTCTCGAAATACGGCACTTATAATTAGAAATGACTATAAAAAATATACTGCATTTGATAGAATTTTATCAACACTTAAAAAGCTTTCCTCTGAGACCAACAAGGCACTGTAACCGTTTCATATTACAGAGTTTGGCAGTGAAGTAATGTATAATACAAAGATTCATAGACACCCTTTGATAAGGCTATTTTGGCACCACTGATAGGAGCTGTGATACATGTTAATGCCTGACAGACCTATTTGGATTTTACTCATTATTCCGCAGACCAAAGGCAGAGGGTTTACCAGTGCAATTAGTATTTATGGAGATATGCTCTCAGTATGGCAACATTTCCAGTGCACAAAAAAAAAAAAACCACAATGCTACACTGGATAAAAACTGTAGGCCACTAACGTGAAGCCAATGATAAAGCTAAAGCATCTGGCTCTTAACACCACACAGGCTTTTTACAGTGATCCTGAGGCACTATTTGTTTTCAGGTTGGCATTAGTCTTTGGTTGGTTTGTTCTTGCTTAGCTGGCTGTGTGAGTTTCTGACATAAGGAGTGGCAGATCTCGCTCACATCCCTCCACTGCTCCGGTTGGATTGTGGCTTTCTGAACTGAGATCTTGAGGTTCCAGTTGAGGTGCTTCTCCTCCACTCTGCACCACCCCTGCTTCCTCAGCCAACCTCCTCATCCTCTCCTCTTCTTCTATTTTCAGTCTCCGCTCTTCAGCCTCTATTTCCTCCGTGGTGGGAATGGAGTTCTTTTTGGGTCTTCCCTTGGGCTTAGTTGGAGCCTCGTGACCTCCTTTGAGCACCTAGAATAACACATAGGCAGTCTTAGTGGCCTCCTCTGGTGATAAATGGCAGCACAAGTCAAAGGCAATGCTTGCTATTATAGTAATTAAGTGAAGACATATCGCTACTGGCTCCACCTCGAGCACTCATTTATCTTTAACGATTTCAGGTCTTTTTGTTCTCTCACTTGTCGACCCTTCTACAAAAAGTGTTTGCTCTCACTGCCGTCATCATCAGCCAGACTGCACTCTACCTTTCCACACCCTGCACTTCCCTCCGTGTTGCTATATTTACTCATTATAGCCGCATAAAACGGTAGCAGTGCTTTGGTGTGCAATGAAAAAAAAAAGATTTTTCCCTCTCCCTCTTTCCAAACATGCAAGAACCAGTCATAATAACACATTCATTCTTGAAGGCATGTGCAGGTGAAAGACATTGCTAATTCTCTTGTACTTTGAAATACAGATTAACCCTTTTCACTTCAACAAAATAATTTAAAATGCCCAGTTAAGAATGTTTGTTGAATCTGACTTGTACAAGCAAAAAAATTAATAAAAATAAGAAATGCTATAAACTTAAGAACTTACCATTTTCTTCCACTTCATACGCCTGTTTTGGTACCATGTCTTCACCTGAAGCTGTGTGAGACCAAGTGACTGCGCCAGGTCTAACCTGCAGAAGCACAAACAAAACAACATGAAGATTCCTGGAACCGTCTCAGGATATATATCATGTAGCTGGCATGCTTTAAACAGGAGCTTCTCCTCATCAGAACGTGAAAATGTAGAAACCTTGACACTAATTGTGCTCTGTGAATTACAGACTATAACGTCAACTGCAAAACGCAATTTCATTCCTAAAGGTTACCAACACTTAAATCCAGTGTTAGACTACACTTATACCACTAACTCTGTCTCTGCATCTCACGCCCGAGATTATATGTCAGGAAGTCCACTTTGACACTGTACACCTGCAGCTACCAAAACACTGCTTGAAGCGTCTATACCGAGATCGGTAATCCCATCATAGCACTTGTAGCTGGATAATTGAAGCCGTTGGAGAAAATTCCGAATGCATCCACCACATGTGGTGATCCATGACTAATAGGGCTATTTTGTTGGTGTGTAATATAAAACCTCAGGAAGGGCCAGATAAAGTGAACAAGGCATCCATTAGTAAAGCAACAGAGTTTTCTTTTTTTCCCCTTTCCTTTTCTTCCCTGATCTTCTCAAGGTCTTAAACAGCCAGATGAAGGATTTTTCAAGACCAGGATCCCCCAGGGATAGGAACTGACTTTCATTTGATGGTGATAGTGAAAGCCAAGATAGGACAAAAGAAAAAGAGTAAGCGAAATCTAAAAAACAGAGCTACAAAAAATCCCTGAGTTTCATTGGTCTGTCCACATGATCTTGTACCATACAAAAAGCAACGCGTCTGTGTGTGTGTGTTTGTGTGTGCGTGTCTGTGTGTGTGTGCATGTCTAAAAACACAAGACATCAGGGCAATTGAGCTGTCTGTCAGATTTCTATAGAAGTAGGGAAAAAACTGGAGGCTAGGGAAAGTAATTGCAAAAAAGCAAAGCTCGCCAATTATTTATAGTCATTAGTTCTCAATGGAAAAAAAAACACACACACACACACTTACATCAGTACAAACAGTATCTGAGTCACTCCCTCGAGGCCACTGCTCGGCCGCCATTTTGTTCTTTTCTCACAGTTTTCATACGAGACTCTAGAGTGAAACTGAATCCCTCTTAATGATGGGGTTGATGATAAAGACGGCGATCATTAAAACACTTATGAAAACACTTGGAAACGACATAAAAATCATTACCGCTCTGTGATATAAATACTCAAAAGTCTTTTTCAGGAATATTTTTGGTTTAGGTTCCATCCGCCCCCACACATACTCTCAGTTCACGACCGCAGAGCTTCCAAGCCAAGAAAAAGGAAGGGGGGGAAGCTAAGTTGTCTTTGGATCATAACAAACCAAAGTGAGGAGCACGCCACACTTTTGATGTGGGGTTTAAAAGGGGGATTTTCTCTGTTGATGTTTTTCCAGCAGCTGGGTGTTTAATTAATTTTCAACACAGTGTCAGAATCAGATATTTTGACAGGACACAGTATTTTGGCACAGTTATTCATACGGATAGTTGGTTTTGATCACTGAGTTGTACTCTGCCTCGGGGCTTCTGCTTTAAGATGAGGCATGGCACCTTTCCAGCAGCTCCAGGCAAGCCAAGATGTGATATATTAAATAATGCATCGTGGGAGTTTCCCCCAAGGATAGGATGTAAATGGAATGACAAATAAATCTGCTTTAATCCAAATATGCTAATGCATTTTTAGATTGCGTGTAGCACGCAATTACATTGCAACGAGGACAGAATGTTTGCAGCATCTACCTGAAAAGAGTAGCTATTTCAGTGTGTGAACATATTGCACCAGTTATTTATGCTTTTAATCACCGGTGATTTACTCTCTGTACCTACTATGCATATTAAAAAATAAATAATGGGACATGAGGTGCACAAAATCTCTACTTGGAGGTTCACAAGCAGTTTAGAATTCCTGCAGCACATGTGAAGCTTTTTGGAGCGCTTTTGACAACATTTATGGCTCAGTGCTGTTCTGGGTTATAATGGAAAAGTAGCCTGGAGGCCAAATATAAAAGCAAGGTCTACAATTTTAACTGGAAAATATGGTCCCAAAAATGGCCCACAGAATGGAACTTAAGACAGATATTACCATATAGATTACTTCATCTTATTGTAGAAAACTTAATGTACTTTATATACACCTGCAGATGTGTGAAATGATTGGCAGTAAATCAGTGTAATACATTTGTGTTTGCTTTTGTTGGCCACTCTCCCTGTTTCACTGAATAAGGCAGTGTTCCGTCGTTGGGGCCTTTTGCTGTTCTAGAGCTCAGGGTTAAAACGTTACTCGTGTCTCAACTAGAATGCTGAGGTAATGCTCTGGCTTGAACAAATTCACATTACATGGGACATGCCCCACAGGATAAATCAAAAATTATGATGCTGGGTTAACCGCTGCTTGATAATTGCATCTGCGGCTTTGTGAATGTGCTCGAGTGTGTGCACGTTACGGACTTTCAAATTGTGCTTCACGCAAGTTATGCAGGTTGTCAAAATATTATGGTCAAGTGGCACTTATATGGCACTTGCTGCTGGTGCATTGCCGGTAACTATGAACTGTTATCTTTGACACTTTTTTGCTTTGGGTTGTTTAAACTCTCCAACTCAATCTACCCAATCAGATTTAAGGGTTTGAACTATACTGACCTATCAGGTGTGGACAAGTACTTCTGCTTCTGGAACTTCTTCTCCAGGCCCATCAGCTGCAGCTCGGTAAAAATAGTGCGGCTGCGACGTGGCTTCTTCAGGCGGGGCGTGCTGCGCTCGGTCTCTGACTCACTGCTAATGCTGAGCGGCGTCTGGCTGGGTGACGGCTCAGAGCCTCGCGGATGCTGCGGGGAAAGCAATGGCAGGTGCGAATGGGCAGTGCCCGGGGAGGACGGCTGCGGGACGTGGGCAGTCAAGTTGGAGGGCTGCCGCGTGATCACTGACAGGAGTGGGTAGGCATGTAGTGATGAGGAGCCTGGACAGAAAAATAGAGAAATGCATTAAAGTCCAGCGGTTAGAATAGATATCCTTTTGAATCACTGCAGCTTTCACCGGCAGCAATTTTGAACTCCTCAGTCACCTTAGTTATACCATTATCGACCACCTGTAATTGCTTAGACAGGTTCATTTTTAATTGACCAGAGTTTGCTGTGAAAAGTGTTTTGCTTGTGACCTTCCTCATGTAGAGGGCTGTGAACCCAATGACGCAGGCGGTGTTTTACACTGATCCTCTGAACTGCTCGAATGACTGATTATTTTTCTGGGGTTGTTAAGCGTTAACTGCTTTCCAACACAAAACCACTGCGTGCACACACACAGACACACACACACACACAGACAAGTGCAAGCACAATAAGATGTAATAAAATATAAAAAACTAAATCAGACACCACTCAAATAATAAACTTTTTCCCTCTCTTACAATCTCTCCCACTCCTGCAGACTATATACGCGCACGCACACACGCAGACACACACAGTTTCACTCTCCATCATAGAAGACAGAAGCAGCAGACGCCAGAATCGATAAAAGCAGCACTTGTCTGGAGCCTATGGAGGACAAATGGAGACCTGGAGGATGGCACGGAGGATTCAGTGGGTTGTGTAGAATAAATATAATATCTACTAGAAAAAGATCTTCGCAGCTTTAAAAAGTAAAACCAAAATTTACACTGAATCCGAGCCCGGTACAGGCTGTGATACATGGGCTGATAGGGAGCATTGGAGAGGTATTATGGGAGTAGATGAGGACGATATGGAGGGGGATAAAATGCTCCAGCGACAAGGAGCGAAGTCACGCACAGAAACACCCAGCATATGTGTTTCTGGCTGTCTGTGGCAGATTTGTCTTCGTTAACTCCTCATCTTCCAACAGACAACTCAGACACAGTGATAAACACATGCCAGAGCTGACGGAAAACATAAAGTGAGACCTTCTTCTGTATTTTTCTGGGCACTTGTAAGAGCTTTTTCTCAAAGGTAAGTGTGTAAAAGAGCAGCACAGAAAGAAAGTGGAAGGCACCTTTTGAATCTTACAGTGAGACGACTCCCACATACAGAGACCTCAGATATAAACTATGCAAATTCAAGTAAACCTTCTTGCTAGATTAGTAGCAAGCACACTGCATTCAGTTTCACGTACAGGTAACCACTGTTGCCCTCAAAACATATAAAGGCATATACATACGTGACACTGCCTTGGGCTCATCATGACATCATGGTAAGGCACTGAGGTCATCACTAATCCTCCAATGTTACATTGCTGGTATTGCAACAAGTCTAGACAAGACCTCTCTTCTCGTCTTGTACGAGCCTGCCATATATTCTTCTCTTTCCATTTACACTGTTTCTGTCTTTCACCCTGCTTCATATCCGTATTTTTGTTTTAATGAATCACAAGAGATGACGAGAGCATCCGAAAAACAAAGAACTGCGTGTAAATATTTGCTAAACTGTAATTTACAGGAAGAGGGGAACGTGCCAGTCATAGCATTCTGAAGAAGAAAAAAAAAAGGAATTCAGTTCTGTTTGCCTTCGCAACTGTCAGGAAATCTTGTGTCAACAAAGCTCGTAGGTGTCTTCCGACAGCCCCCCCCCTCCAAAGGGAGTACAAAAAACAAAGAAAGAGAAGGAGAGAGAGCAAAGAATGTCAGGCCTCGTGGTGACTTTCCACTGACAGCAAAGCCATCCCTCTGACATGCTGTTGACAAGTGCCAGTGTCCTGTCAATAGTCTACAAATAAACTGTTTGAGTAGTTGCAAGAGCGCAGCTCAGCTCCACGCAAAAGCACACTGATACTCTTGATAATCACAGTTGGAATGTAGGCACTGGTACAAATGCTTGTAGTAACCATTACAGAAGACATACCTGCTAAGAATAGATCAAGAAGAGCAGTTTGTTAAGCGCTGCTTTTAATACCAGCTGATTAATTTTTTCTTTGATGACATGGTTTTTATGACATAACACTTAAAAAGCAAAACCATATTTGCAATCCTTTTCATGACTAAGTGAAGAGTGGGGTGTTATTTTTTAGGAGTGCATGGAAAATAGTTTTTACGCCATAACTTTAACGCCACAGCCCGGAACCACCTGATGCCTATCATAGCATCTACACTCCTTCTGTCACTCATCTTTTTTTTTTCAATGGTGAGGAAGTATGAATGATTCATTGCTTTGCTATGATAAGTCTACGTGAGCATTTGCCATGTTTTTCGTGTGTGTTATCTGATGACAACTAGAAAATTGTTCAATTAGACAGATGTCCTGCTTTTGCCCTGGCTATGTGAGAACAAGCTAAACATCTTCTGGGGCCACACGATGTAATTTCTTTATTTTTCATAGCTCACCGCTCCAGTGATCTATCACGACCTGTTAGATTACATGAATTTAATGGCACTTTATGCAGTGCGACAGAAGAAATGTGCAAAGAGAGTCTTGTTGAGTGTAACTGTGTAAAAGTATTTCCTCTAACAGACTCGGCCCATCTATCAAAAAAGCATCACGTTAAGCGTGTTCAGGATTTAACCTGAAACCTGATCTGCAGAGGTGGCAGCAGAAATTGGCCTGTAGCATAAACTACTTCTAGAAACAATGTTTGACTTATCCTTTTTAGAAACAGAAAAATCTGATGGCTATGCAGGAATGACAAGGAGATGACAAGCTGTCAAATATTATCCTTAACGGAAGATGGAAGATGTGAGTGTGTTTTCTCTCTGTGTGTACGCATACTTGCCTGTGTGTGTCGACATGGGTGTAATCATACTTCTTAACCCAACTTTATACTTAATGGGAGACTTTATTGTCTTCAGTGGATTAGGTTTTAAGATGGGATGAAAACCCTTTTGCTCACTTGGATTTCTCCTCTAAGCCCTTAGCCAGTACTAAACCAGTATGCAGCAGCCCTTAGGCTTCACACACTCCTATTTTTTTTTCATTATGTTGTCAGGTGAGATTACAACACAGTTGATCTTAATCTCTCTCACCTCTTCCAGAAAACACCACTAAAAGCCCTACCCTAGGTCCTGCTGAGAGATGGAAAGCCAAATGAAATATTGTAAGCTGCCATTCTGCTGTTCACTGCTCAGCGCCCGGTCACGGTTTATTATCTCAGATCCCGCTGTAACTGACATGGAACAAATTCTGTGAGTACCGTACACAATTAAGATCTTGATTTCATTTGACACTGGGCAACAAAAAAAAGATGGATTTA
>VOQJ01009930.1:3458-15561 GCA_015052665.1 Apistogramma diplotaenia
GGAAGATCATTTGTGCTGTTTTATTCTCTGCAGGCACACCAGAGACGGGGGGTTATTTTTGGCTCTTATCGCCATTAATTTAATGTTGCCTCAAGCCGTGACAGAAAAACAATCAACAGGTTAATCCAGACAGAATTTATACAGTTCACACTAATGCAACATACCCATCCAGCCACTTCATTGTGTCTGAGTATGTGACTTGATTTTAGCGAGGACAAGAGTGCAATAAAAACCTCAAATGTTGAAATGTAACATTCTGCATGGAATATTCTTGGATAGCTCAGTTTCCTGAGTGTTTTGGTATGTTGGAAAAAAAGGAAACTGCACACTTTTACTGGCAAAGAAAGCGAGGAGAGTTGAGGGAGTACACAAGATTTACTTTTTCTGTTTCCCCCATAGAGAGGCCTCATCTCCATGTGCCCTGCTCAGGCCCCTCTCCCTCTCTGTGTTCAGCCCAAGGACTGAGAGAGGGCAAATCTGACTTTAACAAAGCCGATACCTGATATGAACAAGTGAACTTGAAACAAGACATTTTTCACAGGTGCAGTTCTGTTATTGTAACATGAATTCATGAAATCTGTTTCTGTTTATGTGTAAAAAGCAGCACCAAATGCAGCTTAGTTAAAAGCCAAAATAAATTATAAGTGCAATCCATGGTTCTCTTGGAGCACTGCTTGTGAGGCTTCAGATGATAGCTGCTGATGCTCACAAACATGGGCTAACCTGCTTGGGATTACAGAACTACTGTCTTGTTACTATTAACCTGGGTTAATGCTGCTTTGAAAGCTAACACAGCTTTTCTGTGCAGTCAGCCACAGCAGTGACTTTGCCTGACCCACCTGTCTGTTGATCCTGCTGCCTAGCACCAGACTAAACACTGAGATTTCCACCGTGGCTTATTGGCTGCAGCTGACTAACAGACAACCAATCGGTGCACAAGATGGGATGGCTGGAGGGCAAGAATCAGTCAGTGAGAGTAGGAGAGCGAGGAAGAGGCTGTGCAGAGACAACCAAACCTCATGCAAAATCCAAGCAGGAAAGCAGGCAAAGGAGAAAAAGAACTGGTCAAATTATTTTCTATTACTCACATGCAAAAGGTGTAACTAGGATAAACAGTACTGCATGTATATTCAAAGTCACTCTGTGACAGAGATATGAGCGGATTTTTGCTGGAGTATCAAATGTTGATGCAGAACAATAATAAAGTAAAAGGGCATCTGTTTTCTGAATGGCACTGAATTGATTACCCGGCTTCAGACAAGTCTGCTATCAGACCGTGCTTTTACCATCGCTAAATGGGATCAATACCTAATGAATTCCAAACGGCCGAGTTTCAGAAACATAAATGTATCCTACACAAGTGCACAAAGTAACCTCTACGGATCAATGAATATGACATTACACACAGCCGGAGGAATGCATCTTTTTAATTGACCTGAGCGTTTTCAAATTAATTCAAATGACAATTAAAATGGATCGGACTGTGTGGCACCTTCGTCCTGGAATCTCAGAGCAGCGTTTTGTGTGTTTGGCCCGAGCCTGTGCTTTAATTACTGCTGTGTCCTATCAGGCTGCTCACATGGTAAAAACAACAGAGAAATCAACAGCTCAGGTTACCATTTACATACGGATGGAATGAGCACGAAACAAATATGTTTTCATCCAAATTAAAAATTTTAAAAATACTCTCTAAATACTATAATGCTAAAAGCACTACAGAAATCACACATGAGTGAACATTTAAAACATTGTGTGATTTATCACAGAAGTCATTTTAAATATACAGCTGTTAAAAAAGGCCCTGAAGCCTCGAAGTACTTTGAAAATCAAAATTTCAACCTTTGAGTATTATTGGAGGACAAAACAAGACTTTAGTACTTTGGTGACATTTTTCAAAATGTTTAATTTTCATATAGAAAACCGATGAAGTTACCATGTTGGCTCCTTTATCGGTAAAAAAAAAGAAAAGAAAAACACATATGATGAAGGAGTGTGTATTTTTAAACATACTCATAATTATAAACAACATTAGCCGTTTCTTCGAGTGCACATGCTTTTTAACCCCATTGAGGCACCGGCTGGGCGTCATATATAAAGTGAAAATAAATCACTTGCCGGATAAAGGGTTAATGACACACCTACGTGGGAAGGTTCTTAAATTATTTTAAATTTAATTCAAATAGTGTGAACAGCTTTAAAAATATCAACTTGTGACATTTAAATATATTCTGTGATCATTACCGGCTTTTCACAACATTTGAGCAGGTGCGTAATTTTAGATTTTTAAACATTTGTTATCACTGATGTTTTCTGCCACTAGAAACTAACAAAACTAACCAAATGCTCAACATTAAACAGCAAAATAACATTTAATCTGGAGGCTCACACACAGCAGTGCATTAATGCTGTTAAAGTATTTTAAATCTATAACATCAGAGCAGATGAGGTCAAACTCAAACAAAGTATCAGAAACATTAAAAGAGACACAAAGGGTGATGCTGCTGGTCCCTAATTTTAGTCCGAGGTCGGTACATTTCTAAAAGTTCTCATCAGAGACCATCCAGCCCTGCGTTGCAGTTAGAGATGTTGCCAAACCACAAGTTAGTTTTGCGCTTCTTTGCGGCACATAATATCACAGGGACAGGTGTGCTGATTTCACAGAGCCTCAGAACATTATATGGCACAGATCATTTCGTGCGGGCTCTCTCCAGAGGAGCGGACCGTAATCGACTACTTTAAGGATGACTTCTCATTTAGGAGGCAGAGAAAGCAGTTATCATAATGATACCTTTTCTCTGTGCGTCCTCACAAAATGCTTTCTCCAAGATAATCCCTCTGCACAGCCGCTCATTATCAAAGCAATCGTCTGACAATGGGAAGGAGAACACTGGAAATTATGTGAATTAGTTTAGGACTATGGAAAAATGATTGCTGATTGAGGACCTTAATTAGGCCCTCGCAAAACAATCAGACACAATTAGGAGGTACGAGTCAATAAGCTAAAAACTCAAAAGCAAGAGGAGATGTTAATATTTGATGATTTTTAAATGGCTTTTTGAGCTCAGATACCTTTTACTCACAGTTGGGTGCGAGATAGAGATGGGTGCAGGAAGCCTTCACAGCTCTTATTGTGGCAAATAAAGCAGGTGAGTAAACCAGCAGGTGAACCAGCGTTGCCTTCCAAAGAAAATGACCATTAGGGAGTTGGTCTGGAATCATGTTTGGAATGTAAGATGAGGTCAAACAGCAACTTCAGCATGAACCTGCTCCACTCCAGGAACCTACAACCCTGCCTGTTTCTCTGGGTCATTTCAAATGAGCAAATGTTACAAGACGAACTGATCAGGCATTTCCCTGCTCATAACATCTGTGCTACAACACTCGACTATCGATTACCTCTTACAGGGAATACAAAATATTATCATATTGCCGTTTTACATCCAGAAACATTTCTCATGAAGATCCACCACAACAGAACGCTCTCAGTGGAATTCACAGTGGAAAACAAAGCAGAACCTGGACTATAGTGGAACCTGGAATATGCTTCTGGAGATTTTGTCATCTACACACTCCCAACTGTTACTAAAACACATTTATTGTGTTTGTTTGTGTTAATAATTCATATGGAAGTATGCATATACGTGAGCTTTTGGCAGCCTTCTTACAAATATATAACATTTATACAAAAATCTTATTAAAAATGTGAGTTGTTAAAATATTTTGAGCAAACAAGCAGAATCTCTCTGGATATTTTCCCTGGAACCCCTGAATGTGGAATTTAAAATGGGTTACTGACCTAAACCGCTTCATAATCTCACAAGGAAAGTGGAAATCAATATTTGAAATGAGTGAAACAGTGCTGCTGAAAGACGAGAATTAAATACACATTTTAGCCCGAATCACTGTACGAAAACAAAAAATATATATTTTACTATTATTAGAAAAACAGAGCTGTGCAGGCTCTAATCAAAGATAATAAAGCTGCCACAATTGAAAATGTTAAAAGACTGCAGCTGCACATTCACAGAGGAAAGGCTCTGATATCAGAACAAACCAGCAAGTCAGACTGTGACTGAGCACGTACAGAAAAGATGCACCGCAAACATCAGTCGAACTGACAACTGTGACACTGTATCATGAACTGGATTTATTGTGCTCGGCCTCCGTGATCTCCAGCATACGGCCGGAGCCTTACAGCGCATGTAGCCCTACAGTACATGCACGATCCTTCTAGATATGTATGATAGATCAGGGTTTACAGCATGAAATCACATGCAGCTGGTCAAGACAATAAAGCCGGGCATATGTCTAAAGTTCATGTCTGTCCACTGGGAATTAAACCATTTGTCTTTAATTATCTTTTTTCTTTGCCAGCTGTACAAAGGCGTGAAGTATACAGCCTGGAGGTGTATGTGTGCGTCTGCGTGCGTGCGCGCGTGCGTGCGTGCGTGCACACGCGTATGAGTTGGTGGAGGAAATTCTGCAGAAACCAGCTGCAAACATGTGGCTGCTCTCAGCCCAAAGCTACGCCGACTCACAGAGCACATGTCAGTCATCTGTGATTGCAAGCAAAGCAAACGGGATGGGACGGCGTGAGGATTATAAAGCAGCCTGGTGTTTCCACGGGGGTCTCCCCTGCTGGGCTACATGGTCCCAGCTCCCTTTGTCTGCTGTTAACCCGTTAAATCCCGCGGAAGAGCCCATTCACAAATGTGTCACACACCCCGGGGGTGCATTTTGTGTGGAATAATGATCTTAAAGGGGTTATGCAGCATTGTCACTGATTCCAACCAACCCGTTTCACCCCCCCAAAAAAACAAAAATACAAAAAAACCACACACACATTCAGACTTTCACTTGTTTCCTGGGGTGTTTGTGGTTTTAATTATTGTCAACTCTTAAGCTCTTAACACCACCTTCAAACGGCATTCCTTTAGAGGATGCTCCATTGGAGTCAATAATAAGCAAGTGTTAATGTTGAAACACGTCTCTTAGCCATTGTCCACAAACGCAGTTAAAAGGGATTCTGACCTTTGCATTCTTGTACCTCTTTATACCTTTTCTTTCTAGTTACACACCGGACTGCAGAATTTTGGCAAAGCACACACTCTCTCGCCGTTGTGCTGAGTATACTTTGTAGCTAACTACGTTAAATGTTGCGGGTTCACTGAGAGAAAGTGTAATTATACTGCAGTAATGCCCTCCATGATTAATGATGTGGGCCTCTGAAACCAAACCATCAGGCCAATGGCAAATTACCACTATAAAAATAAACCATGATGTGAACAGGTCAGCCAGGCCAAAGCACAAAATGTCTCTTAGTGTGTATTTATATACGGGTATGAGCGAATAGGGAACGAGCTCTAGTAACCCAATTAGTGTTCGTCCAGTTCGTCAGAGCCCAGCTCTATCAATGCTACACAGCTCTGCAGTCACACAGAAAAATGTGTTTTCTTCAAGTTTTTGAATTTAGATGAGATATTTTTGAGAGCCAGAGGTGAGCTCACACATATGCAATTAGAGGGGAAAAAACTGGAACATCATTGCTTACTGAAGGAAGTGCCTGGCTGGACCCACGGGGTTGAGAGCTCGGAGAAAAAAAAAATGAAACAATCGTATCTTCTTAATTGCTGCTGACGCTGTCACATCATCACTGCCCTGTTAGGGCATGTGTTATAAATGAATATGGAATATACAACTGGATGACCTAATCCTTATGGCACAAATCCCTTTCCAGAAATAATGCAGCTTGGGCTAAATCTCAAAAGCACAATACACCTAAATTCCTGAACGCTCTCTAGAGTCAAATTCACATTTCTGGCCTAACGTTGACTACACTCCTCAAACATAACCACATTTGATTAGTCCTCCACAGCCTCCTCCACCACCCAACAACACCACCCCCTCTTCTCCCTTCCCACTTCTCAGATGGAGAGCACTTGACTCATGCCTAAATTGAACTCTTATGCACTCTACTTTTTTGTAGTTTAACTGAAATGGAGTATTTCATTGAGAACATGGGACTTGGACTAACAGCAACCAAGGATTCTTGTGGTTACTACGCAATTATTTACCCATGTGCAAAGACACTTGTCATATTTATTTAAGTCCCTGCCACAAATAAAACCACTAAGAATAAAAAAAAATTACACATGGCTACAAATCACAAACTTTCACACAACTAAGGACGTCATGATCGGCATATTAAAGTGAAGTATGCTACCATTAATATTTCAGCTTAGCTTAAAAAATGTAGAATTCAAGCAAAAAACCATGTGATGCTGATGGTGTGAGGATGTGTGCAGCTTTGTTTCTCTCTCTTGTTGAAAGCTGCAATCAGATCACGGAGTGGTGAATAAAGAGCTACCTGTCGGACATCACGCTACACCCATCATCATGCACCCAGTCATTTGTTTTTGATAATTCATTTGTAAGGCTTGAAATGCACTTTCACACCTGTCTGCACCCCCTCATGTGGATTTTTATGAATTCCAGCATCCACACATTAAGTGAAATGAACAAAACACAGTGTGTCAGTGCAGATCCATCCAATCCATCTAACTTTATTGCACATTCAAACACATAATTAATGAACCATTAAATGCGCAGATGTGGGTGTTTAATTTTTCTTTTTTAGGATTATTAATTTGAAGTGTGCATGCATCTTAGCATTAATCAGATGGAAGGCTGACAAACAGCCCCATTCTTTTTTAATAACAATAAATCAAAGCATGCACATGGCCATCTCTCTGAGACAGAGATAATCAAAAGCAGAGAGTGAGATGGCCAAACATCATGTCTAACGTCCCAACAAACTGAGGATCAACTGTTTCCAATTAGGATTACAAAGACACATGCAAAAAATAGGCTGAACCCATCCACCCCGTCTCCTCTGCACACACAAGAAGAAAAATAATAATATAAGAGGCATGATTGTTGTGTTTAAAAGATCTAAATTCAAACAGTGAATCAATCTGTGAGGGTCTCCGTTTGTCCCTTTTTTTCTCTCCTCAAAAAGATGCGAGGCAAAGCTCCGTGCGCCGTGCTCTGTGCTACTTTTAATTTCTCACTTCTTTCATTGCCGTTTAATCCAGTCACATCAGCTCCCTGAGCAGGTGAAGTCAGCCAAAGACTTTCCCACGGTCTGAGAGCAAATCCAACGCCCCGAGCCCTTCCTGAGGGCCGGCCATCTGTTCATTCTGTTTGGAGTGTTTTAAGGGGTAAAGCGTCAGCTGCATGACCAAATTCAACGTTCCAACACACCCCGCCTTCACCAAGAAAAGCCCAAAGCATCCATTCAAGTCGGCGCGCACGCACACACGCACATGCGTGCACACACACGCACACGCACACACACACAGCTTGTGCCCAAACACAAACAAATCAACAAATAAACAGACAGATGTGACTCCTCACATTTGACTGATTTGCAATCCAAAACCATCACACACAAAAAGTAACACACACACATTTTCTTAGACCTGATCTGAATTTACAGTTTCTGCCCCCCCCCCAAAAGACAAACAAAACAAAAACAGAAACAAAACAAAACAAAAGACCCAAAATAAATGAGGATGAGGATGATTTTCCTGAGACAGAGAGCAAAAAAAAAGATGATTTGGTTTCCTTCTCTTCCTTTTATGCTGCTTTGAGACAATTCTCATTAAGATGTCTGCCTCTCAACAAAGCCGTTCACCACATAAACCTTGACCTTTGCTCCCTCTGAGGATAAATCATCTGTGCTACCAACTTCCACACAACAATACAATTTCACCACCAAAGCAGCTAAAAACACAGAGCAGGCATCTGTGAACATCACTGCAGCCTGCTGAAAAAGAAAAAAAATCCCACCTTACTCTGAATTAAGATTTGCCACAATCATGTGACGCATTTCTTTCTTTTCCAAGCACAGGCTGCCACCCCCATCCCAACGTGTCCCCCCCTACTCTTTTTCACTCCTCAAACAGACGTGCTATCATTTTATTTCCCCCCTGAAAGAGCGACTCTGCCGCTGGTGGATGTGGTCCTCGCCCCGGCCTGACGCATTTTTAAAATGCGTGACATTGCCTCTGTGGGAGCATGAGAACGGAGCTTCCTCAATTGTAGGGTCCCCATACCCGGCCTGTAACCATGGAAGCAGATGCCTGCCCTCCCGGCCCTCCTTACCTCCTGTCGATCGCGGGCTGTGAGCTGCTTCGGCAGTGAAAAGAGGCTGTGCCTGCCTTTCTCCTCGCTCTGACCGAACTTGCCCCACTCCTCAAAAGGAGCCATTGAACAGGTCACTGGTCTAGACTTGTTTGCACGGTCCAGAGAGCAGCCTTGATGTAACCCTTGCTCTCCCCTCTCTCTCTTTCTCTCTCTGCCTGCCACACCAGCCGCCCAGCGACTGCAGACTGTGGAGGGGTAGCGAGGGGGGAGGGAGGGGGGACATTGGAGACGTGGATTTGAAAAGGAGCCTGTCCGATTTTGCCATTGTGCCTTTTCATTCATCGATCGAATGAATATCGAACCTTCTGTCCCTACGTGTGTGAAACGGATAGCTTAGCAAGCAATTTTTGCCTCTCTCCTCAGGTCTGTGCTGTGGGCCCAGAGCTGTGATTTCTTTTCTCACTACTTGTAAGCAAACCTTTTTTTTTATTGCAAACCAAATTTACACTTTAACGGTAGCGGCCAAGTTTATTCCTGATGTTGTCCTGATATTTTATTAAAGTGATGCAGAAAACAGTTGAGAGCCGAGTTGTTTGCTTCACTCTTCACCGATCACTGAAGAATCAAACATGTTTGATTTTTGTGCTATAATTATATTAATATAGTATACTTACAAATGTCGTTTTAGTTGTTGATCATTTAAACTTCCACTGTTTAAATACCTTCATTATGTAAAAGTCAAAAAGGTAAAATTTGTAGAATCAAGAATTATGTAACTGAGACTCATAAACAGATGTAAAACACTTAAATATGAAATGTTTAATGTGGTTACAAAGTGTCTGCGTTAAATGCTCCAGTAATGTAGAGAAATAAAAGAGCTGCAAACTGGAGTGAGGATTCCTCCATGAAAGCTGCTGTTTGTGGCAGAAAAAACATGAGCTGCTCAGTTATCTTCTTATAAAATATATGAATGAAGTGAATGCATGCATTACTGCATTAACTGCCTCATTATTAGACCCAATGAGAATTTGATCTCAAGTCAAAATCCACTCAACCTGTCAAGTCCTGGCAATTAATTAAATGCAATCATTATCTGAAGGCAGCTAAAACGATGTGCTTTTATTAACGTGGCGAGTGTGTGTTTACATATTGAGCTGTTGCAGTAAATGGTTATGGATGAGCATATGTGCACTTGACTCGGAGGCAGGAGAGAGCCTCGATGACAGCTTTAGTAAAAGGTGGCACGATCAATGTCAACATATCAATACTGTTCAATCACATGAGGTGACTGTTCTGATTCATAAAGCTAAACTCCTTTAATTATTTGACACATTTATGGTTTTATCTGCCCCCCAATTATTATTAGAGCAGAAAAATAATTGTTACTTGGTTTATTATCTTATATATTTAATTTTTACAATAAATGTTTTTGCTTTAATATAATTAAGTGGTTTAGAATTGTATTTATTTCACTGCATTAACATCTTTTTAAATATTTTTAACATTTGAAAAAGCAGATTTAATGCATGAAAACAGTTTGCTAATAAAATGATTCTAACAGGATGAAAATGATTTTAAAAATGAAGCACACAAACACACCACAGAAGAAGAGCCAAAGGCTTCAGAGAGGAGCAGTTATAGCTTACACGCTCCATGTGACAAGTTGCTATGTAGGGGCCAATCAAAGGGGGCAAAAGGGGGAACAAAACAGGGCAGAAAATGAGCAAATTCAAAGGCAGGGGAAGGAAAGCAAAAGAAGCAGTGAAGTAAGGACGCAAAGGCATTGTGTTCGCACAAACAATCAAGGCTGATCCCACAGTGAGTATCAGGCCTCGCTCCGAAAATCCTGCAGCTACCAGAGCCCACATCCAAAGAGCTCAGAACCACAGCAGCACGACTTCTCTCACTGCTTCAACACAAGGTGCTTTTATGTGAAATTAAATGTAATTAAACAGACCAAAAAAAAGCAGCTCCACGAGCAGCCGGAGACAGCCGACTGCAACATTTCAGCATCAGGATTTAATTACCCTGAGATTTTGTGATTAAAATTGAGTTTCAGATTATGGCGTAACAAATAATTTCACTAACATAAATAATTCTTAAAATTGAAATAAACAATATCTGCTGATTACATCATTAGCATTTCCACTCTCTAATACAGATACCATGCAATAAATGTCAAAATCATAAAACTGCATTTTTTTTTTAAAAAATCCTCTTATTTTTAATCTTTTCCATTTGGAAAAAAATGTATATAAAATTTTTAAAAGAGCTGCCACTTATAGTAAAACACACAATTATTTAACATAAATTCACTTGAATTTCATCAAAGCGAATGAAAAAAAATACCTAAAAGGGAAGATGAACAAGTGCAAAATAGAAGAAAAGGCCTCAAAATAAAAAAGGGCATTATTAATCCTCGTGGTTATGAAACTGCACAGACACACTGTGTTAGGCTGAAGCTGCACGGAGAAAAGCGAGCTGGCTGATGTTAGCAGGAACAATGGCAGAGATGAAACTCTGGGGGGGTGGGGGGGGGGGCTCGACTGAACCAACATACAACACGTCGGCAGGGACAAGTCGGCCAAATCTACCACAAAGACAAGCTCAACATTCCTGTCTCAGATTACACACGAGCACCATCCAATCTTTACAAAGATACAGTAACCAAAACAGAATTATGAAACAATGTGCTTTATGCTCAAAAGGAAACTGAATACATGAGGGAAGCTTTTTATGTTTTTCCACATGAAGCTAAAATCTAATTTTATTCTGTAAATCAATTACAATGTTCCTTAAAAATATCACACGATGAAATAAAAACACAAATACTTTTTTTTTTCTCTCTTTGAACAAATCTGTGTGTGTCTTGTTTTTTCTATTATCTAAAATCATCCCACAATATTACAGGAGAGAGGCTCCAAAAGCAGCTCCAGTTCCCCACTGTTCACCCCAGCACCATCGGCACTAAATGAGATGATAAATAAATGTGTTTGATTTCTCCACACCCCACATATACCAACACACACTCAAGCACACACCAGCTTTGGCAGATGTTTCCTGGAACACACAAGTAAACCAGCAACCCATCATCACCATCATCCTGCCTGGAAACGGTGGCAGCCAAATGCCAAAGTGCTGCTCCGCCACGTCTGCTCTCACGACTCATTACGAGGCAGCAGAGCTAACCAAATACAAGGCAAGCCTGCAAAGGATGACGAGTTCCGCTTCTCGCTCGGATTTTTGTTCCCACAATCACCGAATGATCCTGCCTGTGATTCCTGAATGGAGACCGGGCAGCTGTCAAACTGTGTCACTGCAGCTTACATGAGACACATCTGAAAAACTACCATTTGTTTTAAGGTCAGCTGTGCTCAGGAGAACACGGGGCGATGGGGATTACCACCGCCATGTTCACATCACACTTAGCCGTTACACACACCTGACATTTAAGCTAATTTGATTCTTTTAGTGTTGTCAAGGAGAGAAACGCTTAAATAATTCACTCACAAAATTTACCAAAAAAACCCACAAACGCTAACAAAGATTGACTCCACTGTGCTCTTTATAAATTGTACTAATATAACTTTGGACCACGATCACAACCTCTAACTTGTGTTAAAAAGCAAGTGCAAACTCACTTTAACCAGACTACCTCCGGTGCTTAAGATGTGTTGTTCCTTCTCAGGGCCACAAAGTCGTTTTTCCCTCCCTCGGGTCAAGCCCATCGGCTCCTACACAAAGCACAGAGGGCATCGTAATCTCCTAACCCCCCCTGGAGTCAGCTCTGGTCAAAACCCACAATACTAAGCAGATACAAAACATCTTCACTCTATTATCATCCTCACGTTGTTACTACATTTTCACAGAGATAAAAAATATCCTTTTTTTTTTTTTTTAAAGAATAAAGCATCTTATTAATTATTTTTTTTTTAAACCCAGCACTGGGCATGTC
>VOQJ01009937.1:0-13436 GCA_015052665.1 Apistogramma diplotaenia
GTTAGTGTTTTTATTCCTCTGACCGCTCACTGCTATGTGTACAGTATATTTGTTATGTAATATTTTGTCTTTTACTTGTGTACAGCACTCACAGTGGTTCTGAATGTCAAAGGGCTGCATCCAAATCACACTAGCTCCACCTTTGATCAGTCTGACCTATTGAGCTATAGACCTTGGGAGACTATTAACACGACTGTGAAGAAACTGTTAGGCGGTTACAGTTCTGGCCACAAAACAATGCTTGTCATAAAAGAATAGTTTGAACAGCCTTTGCTGTCGCATTCCTGGTGTGGAAAGCCCAGACTGTACAACTAAGGTGTAGCCAATGTAGAGTAACCCGTTAATAACTTTAAGAGTTCTGCTCATGGTTCTGTTCAAGAACCGTTGAAGTGTTCATAAGTTACCCTGAGTTCTTCTATGGAACCCCAGGATTTTAAAAGACTTTCCCTTTGAGCCATCCTTGTTGACTGATCACTCTTGTAGCACTGAACTTGAATTTCTTCCATTTGTACTGTGGATTTGGTGTAGTTAAGAACAATTTCCATCCTAATGAGCATTTTCAAAGACTGCTAGAGATCTGCATTCTTTATATAAAAACAAGAGAGTCCCTCATCACTGTTCATCAAAACAAAAACAAAAAAACCTGCCTTTTTTATTCCATTCTGTGATGTATTTCCCTAATATCCTGTAGCTTTTCACCATGTGCTTGAAACTCTAGGTATTTTATTTATGCAGAAATCTTTAAAGATTCAGACATTTTTTCCTGTGCAGAGGCTAAATTCAGTTCAGAATAGCACTTCTTATATCCTTGTATTCTAATGTTTTCTTTATACTTCAAAACGTAATTACAAATAGAGCAGGGAGAATATCAGTAAACAGTGCAGAACCTTCTTCATATTGAATAAGGTAGCTGTTCATAATGTATCGTGTGTGTAGTTTAAAAGTAAATGTCCATACAGTACATCATACAGTGCTGCTGTGTATGCATTAAATGAGCATAAAAACGAAAAGAATCTAACAAAAGCCCACAAAGGCAGTATAACCAACCCTCTGAACTGAATGGCTCACATGTTTCTTTTGCAGAGTGAAGCATTACAACTGCTAACAACTTGGTGACACAAATGCAAATGGCCCGTCTTAATGGTAGCTTGTTTGTATGGCATTCACGAAAAAGAGAGAAAAAAGAAGCACAAGCCAAAAATACTCCACAACAGAGAACATTATGAGGGGGAGAATAACCCAAAGATGGAGTCATATGACAACCTGTCCCACTTATGTCATAAAACTTTCACCTGTCATTTCACACTACACTTCCCCTTCATCTGTAAGTGATGCTGTCATTTCCATTTCAGTCAAGTTGATGCAGAGAGAGATGGAAAGGAGGGAAAGACAGCAGAGAGAGGGGGGAAAGAGAGATGGATATAGTTTGGAAAACACTGTCATTCTGTAAAAGAACAAGTGTAAAAGAGAATGTAAAGCACATGAAAGGAGCTGGTCAGCTAAAATGCATTTTGGTTAAAAGCCATTTCAAACCTCCTGCTGTCCAAGTGACCAGAGGAGCAGCAGAGAGCTGAAAAAAGAGCAAGCTGAGAGCCCAAGAAGTCTAAAGAACTGCAGACCAGCTGGTGACAAATCTTCACAGAGAGAGGGGGAAAAAGAGCAGCTGCGTGTCTTTACAAAATAGTCACCATCCACTCCTATAATGGCCAAAGCATAAAAATAAAAACGCCACCAGTGATTAGAATGGATCATCTTCAGGCAAGTCTACATTAGTGACAGAACAAATGGTGGTGACAGCTTTCATGGCTATGAGCTTGGAGAATCTATTTTTAAAGAGCTGGAAGGGAGGGGAAGGAAACGACAAAGCAAAGTAAAAAATCAGAATATAAATATAGATGTAATCCAAGTTGAGGAAATCGAAATTCAAATTGCAGCCTCAGCGGATACAGTGCGCATCTATCAATTTTGGTATTAAAATTGGAGTAATGATAATGGTGACAGGGGCCGATATGAACTCTGGACCTGGCACAGGACCGCACTGCATCATTTATAAAGCCATGGCATATAGCGAGAACCTCCTGGCTTGGCATACAATTTCCTCTCAGCAGGGAAATTAATCAAATAAACACAATTTGATAGGAAGCTTATCCAGACAACTAAATTTGCTTCCTCTGTACAATTATTTGAAGTTGAATACGTCAATAAAAGTGAGGAATAGATTTTCTTTTTTACTAAAGGGCTGTCACATTACATGCACACTCAGCTAGATAAGTTAGAAAGTGTTCCTTCACTGATGGTTCACCTTCATTGTGCAGAATGGCAGCATGGTTGCAGTGTAAAACATAGAGGAGCCAGGAGGAGGCTTACAGGAGGAGGCTTACAGGACTCAGCGCCTCATTCACAGGTGCTCTTGCTGTTACTTAAAGGCACATGCAGCCAGCCCAACTGTACAAACAGTGCTACAACTGACTTCCACATCCCTACTTATTTCTGAAATTCAACTTAAAATTAAACTATAAATAACAACAGTGGTTTATAATATATTTTTTTAAAGAATAGATGCATTTGGATGAGTAGACCTAATTAGACAAAATAAACATTTTGAGTGATCCCAGCATGGAGCACATTTACAACAGCTCGCGGTCAGCAGCTCATTCAGAAATTAAACTCATAAGCTGTTTTGGACACTATAGAAACTTTAAACGTCCTCACTATATGTTTCATCACACTCATGAAATGGCTAATAAAAGCTGAGTTAGCATTAGCTAGTTCGGTTAGCATTAACGCTGCTGCTCAGGCTTACTGTGAATATTAGTTTAGTATAACAACAAACATGGGTCAAGTTTGGCAAAGTACCAATGACTTTTATAGAAAATCACTGTCAACAGTGCAATAAATCTGGAATGCAATCCAAATCAGTGCTGAATCACTGCAGCTACTTGCAAACAAGCTAAGGGGGACATGCAGAGGGTTGGTGTGACAGAGGAGGATCCCAGGGATGGGGTGACATGGAGGAATATGATCTACAGTACTTTGGCAACCCCTAAGGGAGCAACAAGAAGAAGAAGAATCTAATTCAGACTTGCAGTAAACAGCTACCCACTGCAAGCGCAAGGTGATTACCTTGCTTTTATCTGTTTTACTTGTCATGAGATAATGAGGGAACAGACCTCGACTGTCCATAAAGCTTTCAGAAGTTTAAAAAAAATCATCATCATCATCATCATATAAACAAGTCATATTGGCATGACTGGTAAGCTGCTGTTTTTATCACCACTGTTACTGAATAACCTGGCAGGAAGCCCCAGCAGTGTGCTGTTGGGATAGAGCTGGTTAACATTACCGTTGTTCTGCCGTAGTGCCGATTAAAAAGACCACAGGTGACATCTAATACCCTGAAAACTGTAACGACTGAACCCTACAGCTGCCATCCATGGCTCCTTAAAACTGAGACACTAAGCATTGGTGAAATCATGTCTTTGCTGTCCACAGCAAAATGCATCCATGCTGCACATGTAACTTTCTCATGTCAACTCTCTGGTCTCATTTTTCACAGGAAATCTTGAATGAAAAGGTTAAATTGTTAGATGGGCGAGCCTCTGCCTTTCCCTACTCATATTTCTACTATTTCATTTAGTTTGGAAGTATTTCTGATGCCACAGGTCTACACAGGCTGACTTTTTAAAGTGCATTTTAAACATTAAAAATAATTTTATCACTTCATGTTTTATTAGCTGAGAAGTCAGGAAAGCTGTAATTCTATGATATCTTTCCACTTCTTTGAATGTTTGTAGGGCTAGAACACACACACACACACACACACACACACACACACACACACACACACACACACACACACACAAATATTTACCCACTTCTTAATTTCTTATTTTTTAATTAATTACTAGATTTATTTTGCATATTTGTCACATGTTTCAGATAATAAGACACAATTTAATATTAGACAAAGAGAACTCAGGTAAATCCAGTTTTTAACTGGTGATTTCATTTATTAAGGGGAAACAGCTCTCCCTAAATCTAACAGATGTTTGTCCCACCAGCAAGAATCACAATTAAGCATTTCCAATACATGTAACTGGCGTGTTTCGCATTGCCTTGGAAGAAATTTGACCCACTCTTTTTTGCAGATATTCAGCCACACTGGAGCGTTTTGAGGACAAACAGCCTGTTTAAGGTCATGTCAAAGCATCTCAATCTGATTTATGCTATTTTGGCATTTTTTGCTCTTCACAGGTGGAGTTGCTGCTGCATTTGGAAGCATTGCCCTGCTGCATAACCCAAGTGAGCTTGAGTTTTCTCCATTTGTGGAAAATGGCTGTCACTGTGGTTTGCTGAACAAATCATTTTGTAGGCCAGACCGATAGATGTCAGTGGCTTCAGCTGTTTCTTCAGATCGTGGCATGATGAGTTGCTTTTTGCAATCTCTTAGCCTGCTTCACTTTGTCAGACAGGTTCAATTCAAGAGATTTCTTGATTCAGCAGGTCTGGCAGGAATCAGGCTGTGGTTAATCACAGCTAATGCATGATTTAACAAAGGGACCAATTACGTTTTTTCACACATGGCCAGGTGGGTTTGGATAGCATTGTTCCCTTAACAAATGAAATCATCATTTAAAAACGGGTTTTTGAATTGACTCAGGTTATCTTTGTCTAATATACAACATTTATTTAATGATCTAAAACATTTAAATGTGACAAATGTGCAAAAACATACACAAGCCGCATCTACTCAGTGTCCATCTGTCAATATTAAGACTTCCTCATTTATCGCTTCAGCTATAAATGCATTAACCATTTGCCCTGATACATATTTAGTCACTCTTTAAAAGATTCAGCTCAAAGCACATTTTATTTAATTAAATTAGCAAAGATTGCATATATCACAGCAGCATTCCAGGCTCCCCCAAAGGTAAGGACATAAAATGTGTCAAAAGACACTCATTTGACATTAATTAGCTCATTAAATGTCCAAACTAGAATCAAGAGCTCTAATCTGTGATGATTAAGTTTCAGTTTCTTTCTTCCATGTTTATTTTAATTTGCCCACGATCCTGCTCTTTAATGAAAAGAAAGGAGATGCTGAAAAATCTCGTAATATAGTTTGATTTTCATCCATTTATTCGACTTGTTAATATTGTAATTTATTAGGAAATGATGATTTTTTTTCCAGTTGATATTTGGCAAATCATTCTTTACATATGTTGTGTATGAACTTCAATGTTGACATAAAAAAAAATCTCTCTCCCTTTGCCGTCATAACTCACAGCTGGTCATCTTTTGAGAAAAGGAACTTATATACAATATGTGCACTAATTAAGTATTAGAAGCAACTGTCAAATCAAAACCTTCAGATCAGTCTACTGACCTTGCCGAGGTCAATTATGACACGATATTTTAAATCATTATATATATGTTGACAGTGCACAGCACACTGGTCAGAATAATATTTCTGAGTCATGAGGCTTTCTGACAATATCAACCAATAAATCATACCATTGACTTTGAAGATATTTTGTGAATGTAAGACAAATTTGAATGGACTGTTAGTTGAATTAGAATTCATTCAAAACTTTTCAAGCTATCGTGTTTACAGACAGAATGGCACACACATGCACGCACACTCTACCAAGAACATAACCTCTGACAGAGGTAATAAAAGCTTTTTTCTGGGAGCTGTTTTAATGCCGGCAGTTCAAATCTAGGCATATTAGGTTAATTGGTGCTTCTAAATTGATGTGAATGACAGTGTGAGTGTGTGTCTGTGATTGAGAGGCCACCTTTGTGGCATGTCACCAGCCTCCCTGCATTTTTTGTTGACCACATTTGAATAGGTGATAAGGGAAATCGATAGAAAAAATGCATAGAGTAGATTCTATGTCAATATAAAATGACACAAAATAAAATCCAATTTTATAGCCTGTTTGAAGAGAAAAGGCAGGGCTAGTGATCATCAGCCATGAGCTTGTGGTGGTGCAACATTTTAGAACAGCACTTTGAAGAAGTTGACGTTTGAGCAAACTTTGCTGACTACGACGGGAATGCAGCAAGCTGCAGTCATTTAACAGAGATGTAAACGGAGCACAGCTGAGTCGGTTTCAAAAATCTGCAGATTAAAAGAAAAGTTTTTTTTATTTTTTATTTGAAGAAGCAGGTAGCAAGGATGAATAAAAGATGCCCCAAGAGATGTTTTATAAAGGTCATTGTGTAGACATGGAGGATGTCTACACAAAAGACAAAGACAGTCTTTACATATGATTTAAAAAAATCAATAGACAGAGACAGAAATAGCTCTGATTTAAAATCTGACTTCCACACACTCACACACACGAGCTGGTACAGATCCCTCTCACCTGTAAATCTTGTATCTGGTAGAAAATCCCTGCTGGAACCTCTCTCTGAACTCGGTGTACTCAGGACACCTGTGGAAAGGGCCCTTCTCTGACAGCAGCCAGTCCAGCTGCCCTCCACTCTGCCTTGTGCTAAAACCCCATGGTGAGGAGCCAGAAGGGGACGTGGAGGAGGAGGAGGAGGAAGATGACGAAGACGAGGGGGACGAAAGTGATCCATGTAGCGCCTTTCCACCGTGTCCCCCGCTGCCCACCTGTTCAGCTTGGGTGGGCCACGGCAGCCATAGTAAGACCCACGGCAACCATAGGAGCATCAAGGAGGACGCCAACCATCTAGCAAGGCAGGCGGAGCCATGGGAGCACCTCTCTCTTCTCATTGGCCAAGGAGTTGCCATGGTCCCAGTGGTGATGTACTAGGGCACCTGGGACCGGCATTTCTTCTGACAGTCACCTCCCGCTGGCCTGAATAAACAGAGAAATTATAATGCGCTGAAACATGTTTTGTACTAAGAAGGAATTTCTGTTAATTCATAGCTTGCTGTCACTGACAGACATTGTTGTCCACATATTGTGATTATGAAGGCAGCATAATGCCCCCCCCTAAGTGGTGTTTACCAAGTTAACATCAATCAAATCAGTGTGACTGTTTTCATGTCTGCTCTGAATGTTGACATGAAAGGTATTCTCTGCATGTCTAAGACACATTATTATTATGAATAACCATGATCAAATACTAAATGAAGGTTTGCTTTTGCTGCTACAGAGAAGTTCAGTTGTCATGAAATTACATTCACTTTGCATTACTTGGCCACATAAATATTCGTGTGTCTAGTAGCCACAAAGAGCACAAAAGGATCGCATCTGCCTTTGGGCCTATGAGCAAATCTGCATCACTTTATTACCCCACAGGGTGATGGTCATACAGCAGAGGTTGGTGAGTAATTGCTAAAAACCTCAGAGGAAAAAAAGAATGAAGCTTTGATTCTTGGAGTTCAGATATAAAAGCAGCATTTTGTGGTGAGTAATAATGTGCATACTGTCGAGGCAATGGAAGCTTTATTGTCTTCTTGTCTGAGGTCTGCATGCTTTTCCTTCCACCATTATTATGTGCGTCAGAAGTTTCTTTCACAGAACAATGCAAATTTTTCACAGGTCACAGACTGCAGGCCACTTCCTGACATACGATTCCAATAGAGTTGAAAATAGCACAGCACTGCACCTTTACAACATCTGATTAGAATGCACCACTGATTTCAATCCTCTTCTTATGCCTCTGTAATACATCTGTCTGTTTTATATCAGAGAGCTCACACAAGAATTCCCTGTTATCGAAATATATTCACTGGAACTGCGTGTTGTCATTTACTTTTCTGATGTAATTCCTACTTCATTACCTTTACTCAGCCTCCACACACTGAGTATGAGCACATTATTGTTTCCTTGTCACTGCAGTCCATCAACATGAGCTGTCTGTCAGTCGTAAACTGTGGACACACAGCACTATCTACCAGGTCGGATTCTTTTTTAAATTAATCATTTATTTTGATTAGCCTCCTTTATTTGCTGGGGTTTTTACTTTCTTTAGTGGATGCTGAAAAAAGTGTTGAATGGAAAAATTGGAACGCAGTGACCTGTCATCTGTTTGGGCTCTACAGTAGGCTTCAGGAACAGTCTAGCTACTTGTTGAAGGTGCAGAAACATACTGTGTTTCCTATTCTGGAAAAAAAAAAAAAAGATGTGGGAAGGGGTACAAGAAGCTCCGTGTGAGATTAAAGCTTCCATTCACAGCCATCATTTGGTGTTAATGCAAGAAGGAGTGTGCCGTTTATGCAGTGAGATGGAAAGAAAGCGTGTGGAGGAAGGCTAGCAGTTAAAAACATTAGGATGCAACAGAAAAAACCTTTTTACTGAGCTTGATGTGACATTTTCCATCCTGAGCCAATATACTGGTGCAGTATCATGGATACTGGACTAGATGCTAAATTAGGATAACGTGAGCTACCAGGCAAAATCAAGTACATGTTAATGTGTTTTTTCTATTTTATTTTTCTATCTATTTTTCCAACAGCCTCTTAAGATAACTGTCACAGTTTCATGAAGATTAAAGACACACCTTTGGTCCCATACTGCAGCTTTTACCATCAACAAAACACTGCACTGATTACATGATGTGACTGGAAGCTGCAAGAACAACTTTGCTCCATTAATGTAGTAAGTGAAGCCATGAAGCTGGTTTTGTAGGACTGCTGAAGAGACAGCTTTTCCCTTTTTGTTGCCAGGACTT
This sequence comes from Apistogramma diplotaenia, assembly GCA_015052665.1. NCBI lineage: Eukaryota > Metazoa > Chordata > Actinopteri > Cichliformes > Cichlidae > Apistogramma > Apistogramma diplotaenia. Next base: position 8,653 of record VOQJ01009937.1, read on the forward strand.
TGGACATTGGTCTAAACACCATGGAAGGGTAAAGTCTCTCACTTGTGCGCCATCGCCCGTGTATTTAGCCCTTCATTTATACAAAGTATGAATTATACAGAGTCGCACAATAAACCTGGCCCAGGAGTGCAAGGCGTGCTACAAAAGCAGCTTTTGTAATGGTGCTAATGTGATTTTAGCTGAAGTCGTCCTTTCAGCGTACTGTAGGTGCTTTTGACAGTTCAGTAAAACTGGGGCATTTATTAAGTTGTCTGTTTGGAAAAAGACACTTTTCGCACTGAAGCCAAAGCTTTGAAAAGTTTATGAATGAAATGTCAAAGCACTTGATATTTCAAAATAAAAATCACGGATTGGTTTCATAATGCGACTAATGTAAAACTAAAAGCCATTGTGAGCTATTGCTTTTTTCTTAGAAAGGGGGTAAAATGGGCTTTTAAAGTGAAAGTGATGTCTGCTGTGTAACCCTGTGAATGACTTTATAGTAAGTTAGCGAAGGACCGAAAGGGGAGCTGGTAACACAGAGGAAGAAGTGCCACCACAGTGACATGCCTGACTGCTTTCAGTTTCTTCATGATTTGTGTGTTTGGACAAGCATGTCATCACCTGCCTCCATGCAGAATCTGAGGCATTAGCGGCACAGGCCACACTGCAGTGTGATTTCCCAACATCTAATGCCAAGCTTCTCCTTCTAATGTGGCTTTCACTTAGTGAGCCCAGATGAAGACGCAATGCTTTGACACCATCTTTAAGGTGACACTTTGAAAAGACTTCACAGTGCCCTTCAGAAGAGTCGAGGTTTGCTGTGCATTTCCTTGGCAGTGAATGGGAGGACCGCTGAGTGGAGCCTTTAGGGACAAATCAGCATTTCAGAGCAGACATGTATTGTAAAGTAGCGGAGGGGGTGCTTTAAGTGGATTGGGATCTCAAGTATTCCCTGTTTATCTCACAAACAAATTAGAGAATTAATTTCAGGTGGATAAATGCAGGCTCAGACATGAAAAAACAATACTCGGGGTGCTGCATTTTTAATTTTCACCTGCTGTACCAGGAGATTACTGCAGTTTGAAAAGGCAATTAGCAAAGTCAACTGTCAAACGAATGTATTTATGCAACTAAAAGCAGGATAAAAACTTAATGAATAGGATTGTATGCCGATGCAGTTTCTTGTGCTGTTTGGCCCACAGGTAAAGCCAGTGTGCCAAATTTCTAGTTTTGTTATGTCCTGAGAGAGACCCAGTTGTGTGTTTTGAAATAAGTCAGTCATGCATTCCAAGCTGTACAGTAGTTCCTGTTTGGAAGAAGAAAAAAAGGGGGAAAAAAACTATACTATACTGTTAAACTCAATTAATTCCACTGCTGACAAAAGAATAGTCCAATAGACCCACTGCGGTGAAATTCTGATTATTTCCAACTACAGTTGCTTACACAGTAAATACTATATTTGGCTCTGTTGTTGGAACCCAACGATTCCAGAGAGCAGCAGCAAGAACATCTCCACAGATCATCAGAGCAAACAGATATGACACTGATTAAGTCAGATATACCATGAAAGGAGCAGATGGGGGTAGAGGTAGACTGCAAAGCAGCTTGCAGATGTGCAGCAGCTGCAAGTAGGCTAGAGAAGTTCCCAGATTTTCTAATTGGATGTGAGGGCTTGCACTCAGGCCATCGGATCTGCCAGGATTTCTGCTGAGCTTGACTTTGTGGCCTGCCTGAAGTAATGTTCTGCTGGATTAAATACCTTTCCTGTCCTGGTTAAAAACCTACAGTTGTTGAAGGTACCACATTCACAGCATCACACCTTCGAAACAAGCACATTTGTGTGTGCCCTTCCATCTCTGTAGCAGCTTCTCTGCGGAATATAAGGTGTCCTTATAACTGTGGTTTTGCTGTTTTATACAGCGGCCTTGTGAGGTCAAACACACTGCAACCTAAAACACCAGCAAGTAGAAAATGCTGCAGAAGCTCATAATATACAGCGGCTGGAACAGCTGCAGCAGTGACAGAAGCTGAAAGATGTGAAGGATCACACTGACACGCACAGAAAAGAAGCGAAGGACTCACTGAAGTTGAGAAGGAGAAAAAGACAAAGGTATGAATCCTCCGCTTCTTTTCAGCACGTCTCAGTGCAATCTGCAGCTGTTCCGTCAGGTTATTGTCTCCCCTAAATCAAGCTCAGCAGAAATCCTGGCAGATCAGACAGTCTGAGTGCAAGCCCTCAACACCGGTAAACATGATAATGTGATTTTAAAAATCATTAAAAACCCATCTTGGTTTTTTAAAAGATTTTTGTAATGTAAAAATTATATTGTGGAAATATTGTGGAATTTAAAAAGTACTTTAAAAAAATAAGAGTAATAATACATATTACTATGTATGTGGGGGAAACAATGTAAAATTTACAGAAACTCTTTTACTGTGTCGTTATAATTTATGCTTTGCTGTTTTAATGTATCCAAATCGAATATTCTGATTGTATAAACACATGAATAAACCCTCACCTCAGCTTTAAGGAAGCTAAACATGCAGTGTGGAGCTACTTACTGTTACAGTACAGTCAGATTAACCATTTCCAAACTGGCAGTTTTGAACACCCCGTGTCGTTGCAAAATGGTTTCGTTTTAAAATATGTACAGTATCAGTATAATGAAAATGTTGGGAACCTGTAAATACCCAGTACAGGTATGTCTAAAATCCTGAAGGTCTTCTGTACACAACGTAACACAAAAATGATTTCAACACAAAAAGCAAGGAAATCTGTGTTGGTCAATTATTTCTTTTTGTAACACTGCTTCTTGACAATGAATCTGGCACTGTTGAAAAGCCGGACTCAGGCTTGGAGTTGTTGATTGGACTGCATGATTGAAGTCTGACGTATCTGAAATGTAACTAATTATTCATTTAACAGGGGCCACCGCAGCATGTGGAAGAACCAATCAAGGCCACAACAGCCTGGCACCTCCTCCTCATGCTGGTCACACACTGCTGTGGGATGGCTTCAACCAGCATTTGTCAAAAAGAACCCATGCAGCTCCAAAGACAAAGACCCCAACCAGATGGTGGATTCAAACCCAGGACCTTCTGGGAGAATGCTAACTGCTGCACCACTGCATGAAAGCCTCCAGCCTCCAGCCCACAATCATGAATTGGATAAGCAGAAGAAAATGGATGGATGGAATCATTGTTACAATAAATAAATAATTTCCTTGCTTTCTGTGCAAAGTTTAGCTTTTGCAATTATCCAGATTTCTACAATTAATTTCACACTGATATAATGATTTTTGTTTTGTTGCTTAACTAGAATACAATTAGAAATGTTGGATAGGCTGAAGTTTACAGTGATATTACTTTTGTTATTAATTGAATGTTGCATATGAAAGCATTTATGGAATAACAGAAAACAAACCCCAAATACAGTATCAGTCAAACTTTTAATTATTACTATATGCTGTGAGAAAACCACATATCAGGATAGTGAAATTAAGCAAAATAAAATTATTTTTCATTAGCTTTATTCTATAAGAGCCTCATATTTAATAATCACAACAAATAAAACCTGCCTTAATTAACTAAAAGATGAAAAGAGAGTTCTTGACACGTGATTGGTGCATTTTATGAATAAAAAGAAAGCTCATCCATGCACACTGGCACTGATATTGATTCAGAGAAAAAGAAATGCAATCGTCTTCCACTCCAAGAAGCTGTGAGATTTGCCTTTCAAATGAAGTTCTGTAACTTCTTAAAACACCACCTCTCGCAGAAATAAGTGTTTGTCGTAACTGCCGAGCCTCCCTCTCCTCTGAGGCTCCCCGACTAATTATAAAATGCATAAAACATGCCACAAATGCCAGCGAGACAATAGAGGGAAATTGTGAATTTTCGGCCCTGACATTTAATGTACGCCTTGCATTATTCACATACCCTTTGCGTATTTACCCTTCTCTGTAGCCCAACCTGGAGGAGCGGAAGGTAAGTGAAGAAGGCATGGACATTTCAAATCCATATTGGAAGGAAAGGAGGGAGCTGGGGAGGAAAAGCTGGGGTGTGAGGGCATCCAGGTGGAATAGAAAAATCGACCACGTGTCGCGCTTAAATAACATCTCAGAGATGACAGCAGAGTCATGGGGGAACGAGGCTTATGTTTATTGGATGTTTTTTCATCCCTTCCACTGGGCTTAGCAGCAAGAGTGTGTTATTCTAGTGTGTTTGCACTAAACAGGAGGAAGAAAGGGGGAAAAGGAGAAAATGAGAAACATGGGGAAACCTGGGAAAGACAAGAGGGGCAGGAAAAGGGATGGACACGCTCACAGGGGAATGCTTATGTTGAAAAAAGGGGCTCTTTGAGAGAAAGCAGTAGAACTTTCTCCTTAAACTTGCCACCCAGCTGCAGAGTGACCGAAGCAAAGGCTGAGGTGAAACGTTTTGACCTCCTGACTCATCTAAGTAATTCGTGCTCCGGTTGGGAGGGCAGAGGAATGTGAGGAAGCCCATGTCCTAGCTTTTTTTTTTCTTTCTTTTTTTTTCTGAGTCAGACAAAATACAACCATCATTTTTCTCTGCGGCACAGAACCTGAATCTGCAGCAGAATTCATCAGCTCGCTATCTGTGTGCTGCAATTACCACAGCTGGGACTCCTTATTGGATCTGACACACATATGTGTTTCATGGTCCGTTTGTAGCTGTGTGTGTGTGTGTGTGTGTGTGTGTGTGTGTGTGTGTGTGTGTGTGTGTGTGTGTGTGTGTGTGTGTGTGTGTGTGTGTGTGTGAGAAACCTTACAATTGTT
>VOQJ01009952.1:8712-19474 GCA_015052665.1 Apistogramma diplotaenia
ATATTCAGATTAAACAAACCCCACACAGTCCTACTTCATCAAGTAAATAAATCTCGCTTTCTTCTCATTTGCCAGCTTCAGGAAGCCAGCTGAGGGGCATTTGGAGGGTTGGGCTAGTTGACAGACAATGTGGCTAAAACTTGGAGTGTTTGCGTTAAAATGTTCTCCCTCATTTGGTAATATGGCAGGAAGCAGGTGCTGAAAATGGACCAACAATCATCCACGCACACCATGAACCCATGCGCTGCACTGTAAGAGTTTTAAAAATCTCATCTTACAGACCTGCTGAGCATTAACAGTGTTGGTATGAAGATGCACAAGTGGATAAACATATTAACGAAGTGACCTCTGAACCACTGCCACAAATAAAATCCCCTAAAGTTCGATGTGTGATCTCTATTTCATCTTTGGTGTTAAACTAATTATCACGTGCTGGGAAGCTTTAGGTGACGGTTTGTTATCAGCTGTGAGAGGCTGAAGACGTCCCCGTTAATCAAGTCTGGGCCCCAATCAGCCATGAATGTACCGAGGTTTTAACTGAATGTATTAATTTAGGGAGAGTGATTGAATCCTGAGCTTTCAAACACATGTACAGGAAAGGATTACGCTGATTACACTTTGAGTAGTTTGATGTTTGTAGGCGCACTCTGCTTCTTTGGCCTCCTTCACCTGTGCCGAGTATTTCAACCGTGGTATTTTTCTGTTTTGTAGTTGTAGAGCAAACTTAAGGCAGAAAGCCTTGTTATTGCACAGTAAGTGCTGTTCTTATGAAACACTTTCATTTATGTCTCTAATGTCTGCAATTGTGATTCGTTTCCTTTTTCTTTTTGCACACAAACAGAATTTCTCAAACTGCTACTAACCAGCTAGCTGTTTCAACACTCACGTAACCAAACCCGACTCTGCTGAGTCCAATTAAAGTAGCTGCAACCTCTGAACCACCGAAGTCCCTAAATTTAGTTGTAGACTTATCAGGAAACCTGGAGGTGCTGATATAGAAGCACAGCAGTGGGCAGTGAGATTTTAGACTAAAATAAAGAGGTATTTTTCACTATGCATAATCATTTGGGGATTTTCTCTGACCAATTAAAGGTTAAATCGGGGCACTAAGCAGAGTCAGTGAAAACCTGCTGCTGGTTTGAAGACAGAGTCTCTGCCATGTATTTGCTCTCATTAATGGTCGCACAACCTTCTCTCCTTTGTTCTCAGTTAACTGTTTTACTTCAGCATGCTGATCAGCCGAGGAGGAACTGATCACATGACACTAAAGTGTTGATTGCCTGCTTTTGGGAGCGGTCAGTAGTGGTCAGTTGCTGTCTGGCCATGTAGTTTAAACTAATTAACAGGGGTCAGGAAGATTTTGATCAACTTACAACTACACTAATGAGTTATAATCAACTCTAGGAGATGCCCACTTGAATTGAACCTGGTCTGGTCGTTGGTCCACATATGTCAGGATTTATTATGTACCCAATTTATGTACACTAGTTTTGTTTTAGCAAAATGGAAGCTATGCTGTTGCTTTTGTTTAGTCGAGGAGAAACTGGTCAAACAAAGACATGACTCGAGTTTCTGGGAGTAGACGCTGTGTCTCCATCTTTGGTTTAATCTCATTAACATGTGTTGGGAAGCCTTTGATAAACTTGGGAGTATGCTAACAAGCTCTAGTCAGCATTTTCTACCCCCTCACAATGACAACTGGAGTTTTTATGTTCTCCCCATATCTGTGTGAGGTTTCTACAGGTACTCCAGTGTCCTCCCACAGCCCCCACAGTGAAGGTTCTTTGGTGAATGGCAGTGTGAATGGTTGCATGTACGCATTAGCCTTGCAACAGTTTGGCAGCATGGCCTGAGTGATTCTTGTCTCCTGCCCCCCCTGACAGCTGGGAAAATCTTCCCCCACCCTGAATTTGATGAGAATACTTTTTAGTGCCACCTGAAGCCAAATGATTACATTTCCATATGCTCAATGCAAGCTGAAAGGACCGGGGGCAGTCGCTCTCACACATTTGTTTTTGAAAAGCGATCATTCAGTCAACGACCTGCCTGTCTGACAACTCTGACCTCACACAGCATCTACCTGAGCCTTATAGGGGGTGGATGTCGTTATACATTAAAGTGTGAATTACCCCCCCTTCCCCTACCAGGCCTGATAACTTTCCTGCCAGAAACTCGTCTGCGTTTTGACTCCAGAGTGGATCGTCTTCGGCCTGCGTTTCCATATAAACGGACAGAAACTTGGGGGGCACTCGCACACGCGCACTATGTTGCGAGCACCACAGTTTCCCACGCATGTGCTAGTAGATGAACAATACTTGCAATGCTCAATTTATTATTGCATGTTGTGTGCAGCAGCAATCCAACCTCGTCTTCAGGCCACACAAAGACTCACTTTGGTCATTTTGTAAATAATGAACAATTCTTTGCTGCTCATCCTACTGAGCCCCTCCACGCGTGTGCATTTTGCATAAACAAGGTTTGCAAAATAAAAACAGCGCCACCTTGTGGCCTGGCAATGGGAGCTGCATTATTTTCGCAGTTTCAAAGGTCTCGGTGTAAAGGGAAGGCTCAAACGCATCAAAACGACAGTGGAAACGGGGCTTAAGTGATACTAAACACTAGTTTTGAACCTCCCCAACATGTTTGTGCTGCCGGTGCCTTCTGGACTGAAATCTGAACTTACCGCTAACCAGTGACTGAACTGTGTGTTAGCTGTGTGGTAGAAAAAACGGCTAAACAAAGTGGACCTGCTGTTATCTGCTCGTGGATGCTGGAGTCCGGGTGCTAACTGTGGGTTGTTTCCCAAGAAGAAAACACTATTTAAGTGGCGGCTGGGCGATGAGACGGAGACATCCTGATGAGTTAAATATCGTCCTGTACTTTGATAAACACTCCAGATTCAGTTCTGTGCTCTAAACATGTGATAAAAACTGCTACACAGCAACAACAACAATGAAACTGACTGTTTTCTCAGAGCAACAACAGCCTGCACGACCTCAGATAACCACACACACACACACACACACACCTTGCTCAGCTGCTTCCTGCTTGCCTCAATGTAAACAAAGTGACTCTCAGCTAGTGTGTGCACATTGGTATCTTTGCAAAATTATAACTACAGTGTTTGTAATGTCCCCCACTGGACTCTGCACTGGTGTTTTTTTAAGCCACAAGTGACCATTTCAGCTAAAGCTAGCTAATAACCTAGCTAATTAGCTACCCAATCATGACTGGACCCCCTGACTTGTTCTGCACATGTGCAAAAATGCCCACACTTCCTGTCAATGGATTGGGGGCAAATGGTAAACAGACTGGTACTTACTTAGAACACTTCCTTCTACAAGCCCAATCACACATTTATGTGGATGTTTTATAAAAAGCACATTTAAAATGGCAGATAATTAAGATGAGGAAGTGGGTTTATTTGCACACGCTTCCCTTTTACTGTCAGTGCTTTTGGAGTTGTTTTTTTTTTATTCAATCAGTCAACAAATGTTATGACTGGCTGAAGTACAGCCCATTCAAGAAGTCTGCGCTTCAGTTTCTAGTGTTTTATTAGTTTTCTACGCTGCAATAATTAGCAGGTAATCTGCACCCCTGAACCCAAACATGGCTCCAAGGAACAGCGTGCTAATGTTACGTCCAGAATCAGCGGGTGATATCACGGAGCCCATTTCCCTGTTTTACACTGTTTATCACAGTCTTACAAAGTAATCCTATTTGTCACATAATTTCATTACATATGCTTAAAAGAGCTGAAGGTCAGTGACTGTGGTTAGTGCAGGTGAAGAAGACAGCTAACAATTAAAGCAGCCGTGCCCAAAACTTTACGCCTTAGCAAAATGCACGTGGAGGACATATTAATTAAAAAATATATATACTGTTGTCACAAATACACAAACTACACACGGAGGCCCACACCATGTTCCATATGAGGCTGTAAACATGTTTGTTTCTGCTGTAAAGTTGGACATTTTAACATAGGAGTCTATAGAGATCGACTCGAGTGCCTCAAGTGGCCACTAGAGGAACTGCAGGTGTGTGCGAGTCTTACCGAATGCTGTAGGTGACATCTCCTGCATGATGGCTCTGTACTCCAAATGGTGACGACTCTGATTACTGGGACCTGTACAGGCCCAGACACATACGGTCACGAACAAAACAAAAATTCCCATAAAGTAGATGGTGTGTGTGTGTGTGTGTGTGTGTGTGTGTGTTAGTTACCTGGGGCACAGGGGGAGGGGGGTTTGCTCAGGATGAGGGCGGCTCCGGCGGGGGAAGGGGGCTTGTTGTTGGTCGATGGGGCAGTCGTGAGGTCAGAGTGGGAAGGGTCGGAATCACGTTGCCGTGGTGACCGAGCACTCCAGTCATCTAGTCCGCTGGAAGCCGCCGCCGTTGCCGAGCTGCAGGTGGCGCTGGCCTTACGGGGCTGAAAAGGGAGACGTTGCTCATGGTTATCTTAGCTTGTTGACGTAACTACTTTTAAAACAATAACTGGCTCCTTCTTCAGTTTTACAGGCCAGCAAATAATCCACTGAATTACTTTATATATCGCTAGTTTAATCGATAAGAATCTAGCACAATTATTTAATTTATTTATTGTCAGCGTAATAAATCTTGTGCTCGTCTTTAAATGTTCTCCTGAAAGCAGAAGATAATACTGAAAAGCTTCCGTCAGCCTGCAGCGAAATCTTCCAGATTTAAGCAGCTGGCAAGTTTTCTGCATCTTTCATTTTTGCTTCTGCTGAATTTAGTTGTGCTGCTGCTGTACAAAACAAACCAGCGCTGAGCAGCTAAAACACGGGTTTTCCTCCTGTTTTAACTCCACACAGGGTTTTCTGAAGGTATTTTAATGTTAAATACTGACTGTACTCAGTGATGATGCACGTGAGACATTTAGCTTCACAGGTAGCTAGCAGCTGGCAAATCAGCTTACCCAGCATCCTTTTTTCTTATTGTTTTATTGGACGATCTGCTTCGCAGCAGCTGGCAGACACAGGCAGCACTATAACAAGCATGTTCTCATGTTGGCATCGGTGTTCAAAAGCAGGACACTAATACGGCAGTAACAAAGTAAAGGGAAAACCTGATTAACCCCATTTAGTTTGTCCTGAAAACATTAAACCACATCCCTACATTACATAAACAGTTAAGAAAACGGGTGCAGAGTTGACGTAATTCCTCTGTTAAAACAACAGGCTTTTGAATATTCACGCCCGCCGTGCTGACCTGTCTGGCCTGCTTCTCCTGGTCCCGCAGCCACTGCAGGTAAGACTCTCGGGCCACCTGCTCCTCGATGGCCTCGTTGGTGGCCTCCCAGTCCGTAGCCCTCTTCTTGTCCTCCAGCATCTGCTGCTCGATCCACGACTCCTCTGACGTTTTGATGGCCGACTTCATAAGAGACTGGTCCGCATACTGCAAGGAGGGGGAGAAAATGTGCTCAGTGCGCACGCCCGCATTTTCCTACAAAGGATATTAAATATCAGCTGTTTAGAACAGCGGTTCTTCTTTGAGGCTGGATTTGATTTTATTGGTGGTCGGGGAGCAGAATTAAAAGAAGGCACACACACCTCCTCAAATCATTGTGTCAGACTGGAGGCCTGGAAGCCTCATAAATTTTGACCATGGCAATTGTAGCCACTGTCACTGACACCCCATTGAGCCTGCAAGCTAGCAGGCTAGCAAACACAGTACGGGTAACCAAAAAGCACAGTTAATGCAGAAGGCAGACAATCAGCTGTGGTGTTAAGACTCAGTGTTTCTTCACAAAGTGTGAAAGAGGCCCGAGTATCCATTTGAGACAAACTCATACTCTCTGTTGTCATTTTGAAACCACGCAGCAGCAGATATGAAGTCACAGATGGAAATGGCGCCTTCAGAAAGTCAGTGGAGTGAAAAGAGGCACGCAGCGAGTTTCTGCACGATGGAGCTGCGCAGGAAGGTTTCATCGCCGCATTCACAGGAGAGATTTCAGGGGGAAAAAACCTTTGATGTGCCCTGCTCTACTGTACATGTAACCAGCACATTGTGTTCAGGACTGCTGAGCAGCTAGAATCTTCTATCAGACAAAAATGGGCCATTTCTCTCTAAAAAGTCCAGCAGCTGCTCTCCTCAGCTCCCAGACGTTTACAGACTGTGGTCAGAAGAACAGCGGATGCTACACAGTGGGAAACACGGTCCTGCTGCCATCAAATTAGATGTTTTCTGTTCTGTTGTGATTAAAACGAGTGAGTCTGGTTTTGATACCCCGGGTTTGAAGGCAGGCAGTCCCAGTCCGACCCCGATCGTAGCCTTGTTGGGGTTCACTACAGAGTTGTAGTGGATGTTGCGGTGGTAGCTCACTCTGATTGGCTCGTCGTGGTTCTGATGAATGCCGTGGAAAGTGTTGATTGGTTCTGGAGGAAGAGGTGGGGGAAGGAGGTTAGCTGAATGTGACTGGCCGACGGCAATGGAGCTGCAGGCTGCTTCGACTCACCTGTACTATACTGGTAAACTTCCACTGGCCTGTTGTACATCTCCGCCATGGCCTGCATTTCGATGTGGTTGCCATGGCAGTTGTTTTTCCTCTTCCTGTTGATGTATGTGGTGAAGTCCTCCGTCACGTAGTTGGAGAAATAGTCAGCGTTCTTCATCTGAAGGCCAATGATAAAAACTTTATTATCAACAAAGAATCAAACCACGAAAAGTAATACAGAGGATAAAGGACGCGTCTACTTACCAGGTAGTCCATACAGTGTTTTCGCACCACTTCATGCATGTCCTGATCTCCATACACCTGATCAGCTGAGACACAAACATACAGGAAGATGCCAATTAATCATTTTCATCGCAGATTAATTAATAATCAAGAGTTTGTATAAATGCTGATTATTTCCCAGAACACAAAGCGGTGAAATCAGTAACTCATTGGTTACATTTATAACCAATTTAACAACAGTCAAAGAAAAAGAAAAATCCCCCACATGAATCTGCTAAGGTTAGAGACTCGAGTTGTTTTTGTGGTTCAGCTATGTCGCTGTTAGCGTCCGACACGAGCAAATGTGAGGCCTAACCTGCCTGAACGGCACTTTAGTGCCAAACGTATTCGCTCATCTTGGTCCGTCCTTTGCAGCTATAACAGCTTCAGCTCTCGCAGGAAGGTTTAGGTTTAGGAATGTTGGAATTGTTTTGACCATTCTTCCAAATGGTGCTTCCACATTTGTGAGGTCAAACACTGATATCGGAGAAGAAGGCCGGTGCAGGCCAGTCAGGTTCACCAAACTCATTCGCCCATGTCTTTATGGAGCTGCTTCGTGCACTGGTGCAGTCATGTTGGACCACTTTGATGCTCCCAACTTTGGTTAGTACAGGTCTCTCTTGTAAATGAGACATTGAGTCTCAATGGGACTACCTGTATATATAAAGGTTAAAGAAAAAAATTAAATCAAATTGTCCAAAATGTCTTGGTGTGCTGAAGCATTGAGTTCCTCTCACTGGAACTAAGGGGTCGAGCCCAACTCCTGAAAAACACCTCCACACCACAATCCCTCCTCACCAAACTTTACACTTGGCATCGTGCAGTCAGACAAGTGCTGTTCCCCTGGCAACCACCAAATTCATCAGATTACCAGATGGAGAAGCATGATTCGCCACTCCAGAGAGCAGTGGAAGCATGCTTTACACCACTCCATCCGATGCTTTGCATTGTGCTTGGTGACATAAGGCTTGGATGCAGTTGCTCAGGCGTGTAAGACTGCAACTGATGAAGCCAACGGGTCGACACCAAAGCAGAAGTCAAGTATGAAAGTGTCTTCATCTAACAATAATAAGGAAAAAAATCTGCATTGTTGTTGGAGGACACAAACACCGTTTTGTGTGCCTTGACGTTTTGGTTTGCACTTTGGTGTACAAAGGGAACAAAAAGCTGCAGAAGACTGCAGCGAGTCCTGGGAGCCTCATCAGTATACAAAGTTACACGGCTGTGCATGCAAGCTGCACTTCCTGTCCAGCCTATCCAGCGCTGACCCTGCACACAAGCAATAACGTCTCTCATAAGCTGCAGCAGTCAAAATATTAATTAGTGTGCTGCTTATTTCCCTGTCAACTAACCTTTGCATTAAATGTCAGAAAATAAAGAAGCAGAAACAACACTGAAACGCAACACAAACAGAAATAATGTGACACACAAACACACTTCCTGTTTGAGATGGCAGTGGGATGTAAATGAGCCTCATTTTGGTTCGATTTACAAAAAGTCACATGATCTGTCACCGCAGCGATTCTCAGAACCAGCCCCCCCCCCCCCACCCCAGTGGTTGACTTTAGTGTTTGTGCATAAACACAGCAACGTGGCTGCAAAGTGACACATGCGCACGCACACATGCACACACACTCGGGGACGCACTCATAACAAAACTCACACACATGAGTGAGCAGCAGCAGCAGGTGTGTGTGTGTGTGTGTTTATATGCATGTCTCAGAAACATTCAAGAGGGAATCTCCCAATCGTGTCCCAGTCAGATCAGAAGCAGGCACCACGCTGCAGGGCCTGAAGCCTGTTGAGGTTAACCCAGTCATACGAGATCATCATGTATGAAACCACCACAGACCAACACATTCTCTGAAAAATAAAGTAGAAAAGGGCAACTTTTTTTTTTGCAGAGGCTCACTAATGGTTTTTTTTTTTTTTTCAATTTCAGTGTTGCAGACAGATGTTTAATGTTGCAATAAAATCAGGCGGTTTTGCTAAAGTTGCAATGTGCTTTCATCCAGTCATCTTGTAGGTTTGGTCTAAATGATGGCGTAAACTCCAAGAATCAGTCAGAACTGTCTTCGTTTTGGCGTTTCCTGACAGAATTAAACATATTTAATACACTTTCTTCATTATATCTCATGCAAACAGACCCAGATTTGACTGCCAGAGACCGCAAAAGAGCTTGTGAACTTTAACACGGCTGCAGTCGGTTGTCATCGTCTTTGCATGTTTCTCCGGTTCGTTTGACCTACTTTCGCCTTTGTTCTTCGTCTTTGACTATTTAACTTCAAGGTGCATTAAACTGCATTGCTTTCACTGCAGGACCTCAGGGGCCAGTTTCAGGTTTTGGGGCCTTATTCTGCCCACGCGTGACCCCGAAGAGCCAAGTTTGACTCGCTGCACGGACAGCGAGACAGTTTTCATGCAGATTCAGTGTTTTTCAGCAGCGATCTGAAAGTTGGGATTAATGAGAGGAAGCAGGAGACAAGGAGAGGACAGAGAGGACAAGGACGTGAGACAGGAGGCAAAAAACACAGAAGAGGAGACAGAAACTAGGAGAGGAGGCAGGAGACAAGAAAATGAGGCGGAAGAGGACATAAGCAAGAATTAGCATTGGCTGCTGAGAAATACTGCACATACCACCATAGATAGACTTCTGCAGAATTATTAATAAAACACACACACACCTACACACACCCACACACACAGGAAACCACAGCAAGCTGTCCGATTGGTCAGCCTGGACAGCTTTCTCAGAAAGAGGTAGGCCCTCGGAGAACTGCGTCCGTCCTGTTTGTTACACCAGTACTGTTGATAAAGTTTTTATCTGAGCCTCACAGTCCGACTCCACCCTGACCACCAACACCAGCAGAGCCTTCTGGGTACTGAAGTTCCCAAGCAAGCTCCCAGTTACTGGAAACAGATACGGATGGGAGAGATGGGGAGCTTCCTGCTGCTGATTAGATCTCATCATCGGTCACCGTGTTCGCGGTGATCAATGAAAATGAGTCATTACTGAAATGTCTGATGTCACACTTATTAGAACCAATATTCTTGGTAGTACTCAGATCTTGGTAACCAATCAGAGAGCAGAGTAACGTCATCACCGTCTCTTCTGCAGAAGTCAATCAGCTCTGAAGCTCCGCCCGTACGTGACGGTGTAAGGAGCGTTTGTTTTACATGTTAGGAAGGAGGCTGCAGACCACAGAGGCGCCATAGTGACGTGCTCGCGTCCTTCCTCCTTCTGCAGAATTAAGGTCATTGTCAGGCAGGAACTCCAACTTCCAGCTTTAATGACGCCACCTCAAAGAGAGCCGTGCCACAACTTCTTCAGTCCTTATGTTCATTGTATCAGTGCTACAGTTAACTGATGCCAAACTCTGACTCCCCACAATTCAATTCATCGTTTTCTGGGAGTGCACTTTTTTCCAGCAATACTTTCAAATTTACTATTATTATTAGAATTCTTAATACAATATTTTCTAATTATTTGTAAACAATTGTTTTAAATATTACAGATATATTTTTTAGCCCTTTAAACTCCACCTGCACTCATTTGCAGGTTGGCTTTGAAGGCACTTCAGCGGAGCTGCACGGCGGGGTTCGTTCTTCACTTCCTGCCTCATCTTCTGACCTTTAATTCTACAGAAGTCAAACTGCGTCGTTTCTTCTGACACTGAGTCATTTATTTACTCACAAATAATACAGGATCAACTCGGAGATTCGATATGAGATTCCAGAGTATTCAGAACACGGCTCAGAGTGTGTGTGTGTGTGTGTGTGTGTGTGTGTGTGTGTGTGTGTGTGTGTGTGTGTGTGTGTGTGTGTGTGTGTGTGTGCTGACTCATGGCCAGCTTTCACTGACCAGCTCCAGCCGACCCGACACTTTGACAGGTTTAAAAGACTAAAATACTTTTATTTATTGAGCAGAGGTGACCGTGACCGCCACAGAGATGCTTTGTGCTTCACACACACACACACACACACACACACACACACACACACACACACACACACACACACACAGCA
>VOQJ01009954.1:22820-33304 GCA_015052665.1 Apistogramma diplotaenia
TTAACAAAGGAATAACAGTGGTCCAAACTTCAAACAAAAATGTTAACAAAAAAAAAAAACCCAAAGGTGGGAGTGAAGGCAACATGTTAAGTTTGTCTTCTGATTGATTAATCAACTTACAGAACTCAGGTTATAAGGAGCAATTCTAAAACTAGTAGAATCCACAACACATAATTGGTCTTCCTGTTTGTGATACACCATCACCCCCCAGTTTCCAGGCCTCATTTATGCAGACCTGGAGACTAGTTGGCAACCCCCTGGCAACCACTGCTCCCTAGGGAAAAACAGTAGGTGAGTGGTTGTTGGAGCTTGCTGACAGTTGTTGTGAAATTGCTTACAAAAGCCCCAGTTACACAGGCCAACAGACCAGTCAATGACCTCTAGTTGTTGCTAAGGAAAAATGTGTATTTCCCCAACTGGTTGCTGAGTGATTGCTAGCAGTACGCCGTAGCTGAACGTGGTTGCAACAAGGTATGGTGCTGCACTGAAAACCTCCTTGCAATTTCTTTGCTTACTAGGAGTTTGCGTCTGCCCATAGTTTGCATGGAATAGACTTGTTTGCAAACAATTGCCAACTAAGAACAGCCATGCACCACTACCGCATGGGGTCAAGTAACTAGTTAGCATGTTGGAGTCTCGTTCATTATCCGTATTATATTTTGCAGGGTCGGCACAGTGGGAAGGTAGTTAGCGCCATCCTCTCACAGCAAGAAGATCCTGGGTTTTTTTTTACTCTGGGTACTAATTTCTGCTCAGAACAATTTATAATAAAAATATCTCAAACCAGGAAACGTACGACTTTGAAAGATCTCAATCACCATCATAGGTTATTACAAAAAGATAATGTGATATTAAAATATGTTCCTCAGAATAAGTACAACAGATTTAAAATTTAGTTAAGTAGTTTATTACTCTGTGAGTGATTTCTCATAAGCAATAGCAGATATCTTGGATTAAAGGTTATAAAGCAAGTTCTCATTAATATATTATAATAATATGAGAGAAATGTTAAAAGATAGATCTAATGCTCTAGTAGATGTAAAATATTCAAATAGACAAAAACTGTATTTTCAGAACAGTAGCTATAACATTATGAAAAAAAAAAGTTTCTTTGGGCTATTCTGGGTTTCAGTCTTCAGAGACATAGCTTCCAGGCTCTAATTTATTCAAGTGCTTCAGGAAATACCACCCTGCCCGTGATGGAACTTCCACCATAGCTCTAACCCAAACAATCCGCGGCCTCCTGTTAACATACTTCACATACAGAGGAACGACACAATGTTCAGCGGAGCTTCAGTAACCGCAAACTATGCAGCCAGAAAATGAAAGTAGAGCAGCTTTAAATTTAAAAGCAAGCAGATTCAGATTCAAATTTTCTAAAAATGTGGGAGCTGATGATAGTTTTGTTTTTAGCAAATATTTTGGCCAAACCTCTGAGATGGTTTCAGTCTCTAAAAAAACTGCCCTAAACCACCACAGCAACACCTGTTAGGGGTGTACTTTCCCCCCGATAAAGGGAATGTTAGCAGCTCACAGCGGCTGACCCACTTTTGCCTCCGTCGGCAAAATGCTGCCATGAAAAGGAGAAAGTAATTAATCTCTGACGCAGATGTGAGTATTCTTCACATTGTCTCATTGGCTTTGATAGCCCCCCATTTGAAGCTATTGTAGGTAAGAAAAGGAAGGCGATATTTAGCACAGTGCCACTGGGACATGTAGCTCGCATGGCCACATCCACAGGCCTGTCAGTTCATTCATTCTGTGTGTCAGTGAGGGCTGAATGCTATGTGAGTAAGTGGGGCACTGCAAAGCTTCTTACACAGCAATGGCAGAATCCATAGGGGCTTGATATTTGTGCTGGAAACATGTGGCCGCTCAGTATGACACCAGATAAAAAGATGTTGCATTTATGAATTGCTAGCATATATGGCCTGACAGTGAAGACTCAGTGAGGCTGCATGGTCGCATCTTTCAACTGTTATTGAATATGATTTATCTTTTTCATGAGGCTGTACAGTTCTGTGCAAAAGTCTTAAGCTACCCCTCATTCCTTTATGTTTCATTAAGAAAATAGGAAGTACATGCAGCTATTTACTACTGGACATCCAGTGTATAAGACCCAAACAGAGGTTGGACACTTCTTGCTTGTGCTAATTGACGATTGAAGATGATAGCTGTTGCTATGATTTTCAGTCAAGTTCTTGTGTAAGTTGCCATATCTCAGCATCTCCTCCCTGTTTCCTTTCCTTAAGAATGGCTTCTTGACAGCCACCCTTCCACTGAGCCCATGTATGATGAGGCTTTGTTAATGAGCTGATGGATTAGCTGAAGAGGTCCTGTGTCAGATAGCTTTAGGTTCTTTGCCAAGTTGTCTGTTATGTGTAGACACAACACTGGCTCATCCCTTGAGTTAGGGGTCTTTTTATGCTAGAATGAGTATTAAGTGAGTTTTAAGTGGCTTAAAAAACAAAAAAATAAACAACAACAAGAAAAATATAACTCTAAAAATGATCACGTACAAAGCCTGGACTACTGGAAAACTACTGCTCAAGAGCACTTAAAAATGAAAAAAAGTCTGGCTGCTTGGAAGTAAAGTAGAAAGAAATAAGTGAAGCCAAAAGACTTTTGCACAGTACTGTACATAGACATGAAAAATGATTTGCTGGCACGTTAACGATATAAAACCTATAAGCTTTTTAGTGTATAAGTTCTGTGTGTCTCTCTTGTGTTCAGAGTTGAAGATGATTTTGTCCTTTCTGTGAACCAGATTTCCGAGTAGTGTGTGTTTGTGTGTTTTGTCTTCATCCTTTGATCACAGAACGCAGTTACTGCTCCTCAAACCGCTCCATGGAAAACCCCCGAGAGGGAATGTGCGTGCCTGCATGTGTGTCTTATCTACACACCTAATTTTTCAGTCTAACAGAGCACCAAAACACACAACTACACTCTCTTTGTGCTTTAATCCCATCCAGTGGAGTGGCACAGGGGGGGGGAGAAAAAAAAGAGACTCAAGAAACACATAATGGGTATATGATGAGCTCCTCCGTGGAAACACGTTATATGGGAGGCAGAGCTATTTGCATTATTACACTCTCTTTAACATAGTGAGCCTGCAACGAGGTATTTGTAAAGTCTTTAGTCAGTGCGTTTTAAAAACAGGTGAATTTTACGCAACAGTTGTAGAGGAGTATGTGCTTGTGTGTACATTCAGGTGTTGCTGAGACTGCTGATCCACTGCGGTTATCTAAAACATCAGCTCGTCCTCCGTGGGTGAAGTGTTGGATATGTAAATAGTTATGAAAGCAGTGATGTGGTTTCCCCCCAGAGGACGAGAGCTGGGTGTTTGGGGTATTGACTCGAGTGTCTCCTTAGGATTTTGCAGCCACCTAGACAACGGCCCACAGGCTGACAAAGGGAAGTGAAAGCACACAAGGTAAAGGCTGCTGCTCAGGTGAGCCGTGGGACTATTGGTTTAAATTCTGTTCCATAAGGGTGCGGCGCACATTTTCTTTCTTTGCTTGGGTTCTGTTACATTGTCTCAATAATGTCCGAAGGTGCAATGTGTGAAGAAAAATGAGAAAAAAGACAAGAATACACTAGCTTTGGAAAAGGAAAAAAGGTTAGATAGGCTACTTAATGATCTACAGACAACAATGAATAAATATATCGATAAAACCAGCTATTTATGTAGCCAAAATCTGGACTGATGACGCCTGAAACTCCAGCTCTTTGCAGTATATGTGGAGTGCAGTCAAGTAGTAGCAATAATAATTGTTTGTTAACCCACTTAACACTGACCACTTAACAACTTAGAAAAGAACCGGTTTTAAATTGTATCTTTAGACACTTTGCTACAAGCAGACTGTCACAAAAATGCACCATTTGATTCAATTTCTCCGATGTTGGCACTGCCAAAAATAACACAGTCTCACGCAGTCTCACTCAGTGGTGTTGGGAATCTTGTCAAAATTGATGTAATTTTAAACTCTGAAAAATACTGTCAGATTATGAGCCACCATATTCTGTCAAACCTGCTTTCCTGATGGCATTTGTACAAGCTACAGCACAATTTCCCCCCAAAAAAGTAGGATCAAAGATGGGTTTACTTAAAGCCTGAGCCTGTCTGCTGGCAGATCAATATACCATTACCCTGATTTTACACCTCACACCTCATATTCAAAACAAGCAGTCACTCACAACCAAATAAAAGGAGTTTAAGCTGACCAGAGCAGAGGCACTCGAATGTTGAGTCTTGGCAGGAGGACGACCAGTGGGAGAGATTAAAGTTTAGAAATGAGGCATAACGCAGCAGCTGCTTATTGCTCTCAGACCTTTTTCTGCCCTTTAAAGTAAATTCCAGCCCTCATCTCATCTCAGCGAAATCCCAAATCAGCCCAGCATAGATGGAGTGCAAACACATGCCTGACAAAGACAAAAACAAAGTGTTCTTACCATTCATGGTT
Source organism: Apistogramma diplotaenia (assembly GCA_015052665.1). Taxonomy (NCBI): domain Eukaryota; kingdom Metazoa; phylum Chordata; class Actinopteri; order Cichliformes; family Cichlidae; genus Apistogramma; species Apistogramma diplotaenia. The sequence goes on from VOQJ01009954.1 coordinate 27,284, forward strand.
GCAGGTGGAAAGCACGGGCAGAGAGGGAAGTCCTCTACTCAGCTGGCGAGCCCTCAGACATCTGCAGAGAGGGAGAGAAAGATGTGAGTCTGTGTGTGTGTGTTTGTGTGTCACGAAGCAGGGGAGGTATAAGTGAGGAATGCAAGCAATGCAAGTGTGAATGAGGAAGATGGCAGAAATGATACAAATGCATGCAGGAGGAAAGAAAAAAAAATCTCAGCTCCTTGTTAACAGAGCAAGGAAGGCAGAGTGAATGGCTAATATGGTGAGGGATGACAGAAGGAGGAAGGGGAAGAGGAGGGGAAAATGAAAAGGATGGGAACCAAATAACAGACAGTCGGGGCTGCAGACAATGCCAGTATGGAGCAGTCACACAACAAGAGGGCAGACAGCTGAAGGCTAGAACAGGGGAAGAAATGATAGAGGTCTGTGAGAAAGGCTAGATTTATTACTGCCTTCCCTGAGATTAAGGGTGGAGGCTATGTTTTGCAAACCTTCATGAATCAGCTTGGCTCTTTTGTCTGTGACATTTGGCTTTCTACGCAAGTATCTCATTTGGATGGTTTTATTATTAATAATACACAACTGTGTACCTTACTAAGCCGTATGTATACACATAAATAAATAAGATGAGATTGATCTGTTTTTTTTTTTGGGTACAGCCTGCATCCACAGTGGTATGCCAGCAGGGGAGCTTAGCCAACCTGATAAGATTCATTGGCAGAGGCCCAGGAGGTCGAGGGGACAGATAAGCCCGTGCAGGTAACACACTTAAATTAGAAAATGGTTCATTCTCTTAAACGCTGCGCTCAACCCTGCTGCATCAAAATCCTCTGGAGGACGGCTTCCACAGTGACCCTGTAATTTCCAGTGTTCTTGATCTTTCTTGCTAGAAACATTTGTTTTAATTTTCCAGTTCAGTCGCTCTGTCAGCGTATTCCCCCGATTCTTGATCATTCATGCTGGCTGAGTCCTCTAATTGAAAGAGGACACTCTGCTATAGATGGAGTTTTCTGTTTCTTTACTTTCTTGTTCCATTATAAAGTCGTGCTCAGAATTTTACATCCACTCATCATGGGCATAAAGGTCACGGTCATTTTAGGCTTTTAATTATTTCTTTGAACTGTTCTTTTCCCAGGGTGGCATGACCGCACAGCACGCATCTTTTATGGCTTTAAAAAAACACAAATTTACAAAGATCGAGGAATCTGACCACAATGACAAGAGGTATGCTGGGAGGAGTAAAGGCATCTGGTTGAGGTGCAGCTCGCTAAAGGATATTTAATCAAATATTATTGGGGGTGTATGTATATTTGAGCCTGTATTACTACTCCATTCCAGTGCATCCAACCCCTTATTTCCTCTCATTTCTCCCTGTGTGCATATAGACAGTGGTTCTCCCCGTCAGTTGTCATTCTTCTCAGGTCTAAGCAATCTCCTTTTCTACTTCCAAGTCCTTCAATCACAACTTTTTCCTCACTTCACCTTTCACTCTGTCGTTGCCATTTCAGCTCCTCCATTTCCTGTTCATCATTCATTCATATATTTCTGCCCTTATTCTCCATCTGCTCTCATTACACTGTTGCTCCATCATTTGCTTCCCTGTTTTTGTGTGAATTCCTGGAGGGGAGACTGTGGCCGTGTTGTAGTATAAATCATCGTTTGCACATGCCGGCACTGCCAATTACTTAAGAGCAACGAACAGCCCTCTGAGGCTTACGTCTCTGTGAATCTCGAGCGTCCGCGCCGGCACCTCTGTGCAAACTCACACACAACATAAGCAGCAAATAAATCACACGTACCGGCAAACAATACTGACATTTACGGACTCAAATCACAAATTTATTAAAGAAAATACTAAGTGAAATAGGAATGCAGGAAGCAAGTTAGAGAGAAACAATCTTTTTATAGTGAATGGAGACTAACAGCAACTGGATTTTGGGGATGAGTGATGATGGAGATGCCAGGGAATAAAACAATGGGACTAGTCTTCATCAGTGTATTTCATACAGGTGTATGAGTCAGAGTTTGCTCATCTTCTTCTGCATTACACTCGGTAATGAAACAGTTATGATAGTTAGTTTCAGCAGCACAGATATGCTAAATTAACCTGATATTACGTGGTCATGCCTCTACATAATTTTAGGCATCAGGCTAAATGTCATGACCGCACTCCATAATATCATGACTTCAGTGCATCTGTCAAGGCTTAAGCTAGACAGTAAAGTGACTTTGCTTCAGGTAACTTGTCATCATGACAAGGTTGTATAGAGTGAAGTATTTGATTAATAAAGAGCATTTTACCAAGTATCAGCTTAGGTTTATACATATGTTTATATTTTATTTGGCAAATATGTGACGGATGGACGGCTCGGTGTCGGATAAGCTCCACTGACTGTCGTCAGCAGCGGAGCTAAAAAAAAAAAAATCTTTTAAAAATTCACCTTCGGGTTTCCTTTCTTGCACACATTTATACAAGTCTTATGATTAGGTGCGTAAGTCAAAGTCAACTTCTTTGTCAGTTCTGCAACATGTAAAGGACGTACACAGGACTGAAGTGCAGCTTTCCCAGTGTGCAACAAGAATGAATTAAATTTAAATTAGAGAGCTATGAGAATATGAGAAACATATGAAAATAAATACGAGGCACCGTGTAAATATGAAGTGCACAAGATTTATTAAAGCCTATATACGATTATTGCTATCTATAAAAAATATATGAGTAATTTAATATAAGATTATTAAAGCTATACAAATTATTGAAGTTCTTTGTCTACTGCAAAAGCAGTAGATTTGAGACTTATGCACCTAATCATGAGACTAGATTCTCAAGGCAAAGAAATGGGATATTCTTCCAAGTCGGTCACCTGAACTCAACCAAAACTGAAGGCAGTTTAGCAGCAACTGAAGTAAAGGCCTAGCAGAGGAAAGCCATCATTTGGTGATGTCTGTGGGTTCTAGTCTTCATGCAGTCACTGAATTCAAAGCATTTCTATCCAAGTATTAAAAACAGTTCTTATATTTAAAATTGATCTCACTTTGTTCAATTAGTTTTGAGTCTATGAAAATGAAGAACTGTGTATGAAAATGTCTGTAATTGCTAAACCGCTTGCATTAAAGCTGAAGGCTGCACTTTAATCACATCTCCATTGATTTCAGGTGGGGAAAAAAAAGAACGTGTCACTGTTCAGAAACATGTGGACCGAGCTGTAGCTTGTTTCACAAGCCTGAACATGACAACTCATTGGTTGTGCAGAAGGAAAAGGAACAGAAAAGACACAATAGAGACTTCTGGTATAAATTGTCTAAACATAAAAAAAGCGAAACCTGCCTTTACAGCTCCTACAGTTTTCGATTAAGCTTGAAGAAACACACTCGCATGCCTCTTTTCATTTCAGCGGCTTTCTGGAGCCTCTGTTCCCCATCTATGACTCATCTTTGCTGGTGTGTAGATTAAAGCATCGAAATGATGATGCAAATTATGTTCTTTAGAAACAGAAGAAATGTCTCATGGCAAACAAACACAGAGACCTCTCTTTACACCCGGTAAAGATACAGACTTGAAATGCTCTGCCTTTAGCATCGACTTTCCTGTTTGCGTTGAAACTGTGTGCGTAACTCACTCATGTACTAAAACCTCATAAGTGACTCAACTGAGATGAGATTGCACATAATAATTAAATATTTGTTTAAAATATTTATTCATTTACATATATATGTCTTTCTGTCTGTCTGTCCTGTTAATTAAAAAATCCAGCCCAGCGATGCCTCACCTGTAAATAGCAGCCACACTACAGTTTAAAAGCCAAACAGCCTACCAGCCAGCACTATTTACTTTAGATATTAGTATTTATCTAAGCCTGGCATTCCAGTAAAACCAGATTAGATAAATAACCTAACCTGATATAGAATGGGCGCTACTTCTGATTGTACCCTCAGTCCAATTTTAATTAATACGTTTGATGGCTTGCAACCACCATTTAAACCACTTTTAAATCGCCTTTTACTGCTGTGCAGTCTCATCGTCCTCATTGGACTGAATGGAGTAGCAGTTCACGTCTGTTGCCAATGTGCGCGCATACTTTTGATGACATAGGCTGTAAAAGGGTCTCTAGCAGCTGGGATGGGTTCCCCTGACCCATTCATTTATGCACAGCATTTCGGTGAGGTTGAAGTCTGGACTTTGGGCCACTGCAACACTTTGATTCTTTTCTTTTGCAGCCATTCTGTTGGGAGATTTGCTGCTGTCCTGTTGCATGACTCAGAATCAGTGAAGATGACCTCACATTTGACTCTAGAACACTTTGGAGTTCGGGGTCAGTTCAACGACCTAAAGGCGCCCAGGGCCTGCAGCTCCAAAACAAGCCAAAATCATCACCCCCTCACCACCGTGTTGGTATGAGGCATTTGTGCTGATATGCTGTGTTTTAGCTTTAGCTGCGCATTATGGTCAAACGTCTCTGTTTTGGTCTCGTCTGTTCAAAGGACATTGATCCAGAAGAGATTTGTTTAGATGAAACTTGGCAAACTTAAGGCACGATGCCACGTTCTTTCTAAAAATAATTTTGATTACATTTCTTGTTCTCTGTAGCTTCTGGGTGTGCTGGACATGTTTGCGTCTTCACGTGTTTTCCTGCTCCGGCACCCCTTATAGTTAATTTTTGGATGTGCGTGTCCTTTTGTCGTCAGCGCACACCTGACCTGCCAAAACGTCTGCTTCTATAGAGGTTGCTGATGATCAATTAATCGAATGCATTTAATTAGCAGTGCGTGGCTGCTACTTACCCTGGAAGCAGTAGGGGTGTGCTCGGACTGCATCGAGTCCTGCGAAAACTTTCTTGTTCACATGGCTGTTTGCCATTTGTCTGCACTTAACACTTCCACGTGCAAACATGTATAGGTATTTAGCAGAGTCTCATCCACCATTATTCGCAAACCTGTTGGTACCCTGACGTGTACGTGGTGTCAAATATAACATTATCTCCTGCTGACCAGGTTAGGGAGACTTCACTGTTCAAACAGGACATGCTATATCCTGGAGTGAATCAACAAAAGGCACAGAGGACACCCTCTACATCAACACTGCCTGTACCTGCACAGTTTCACAAAAGCCTACCCTGCTTGAATTCCCTCGGATGTCTTGAAATAACTTTAAAATGTCATTATGCTTCTTTGATTTGATTTACCTTATAGCTCGGCCCCTGCTGATGTGGCAGATGTGGTGAAGAGAGATACAGGACGCGAGTCGTCTCGCAGCGCTGCTGGAAATCATGCCAGCCCCAAATTAACGTCTGGACAAATATTTTTGCGAAAAACACTAATGGGCAAAGATTAAGCGCTTAGAATTTTGAGCATAGAACGAATAACTTTCAAGTGCGAGCTTAGTTCCAGTTTTAGTGTCTTTAAGGAGGGACTAGATAGGAACATAAGGAGGAAAATGGCACAAACCATTTTCAAGCTTTTAATAGTATAATTTCAGATAGTCTCCCCCACTAGAGTTGTGTTTAAAAAAATGTGGCATTTAACAGGACATACTAAGTCCTTTAAGGGCCGGCAGCACTGGAGAATAACATGAATCAAAGAACCTTTGACTCTGCCCAGCATGCTGATTGACACCTGTGTGCACCACACTGAACCGGTCTGATGTGCATATCAATGTTTCGGCCTGTGTGCGTGGAGCGTGTCTAACACACCCTGCTCACACAGAGGGGGACCCTGTTCTAGCAGACACAGCCCAGGAAGCTCTGCGAAGGCTGATGAAGAAAGAAGCCTGTGTGCATGTGCTGGTATTTTCCTCCTATTCACAAGAGAGCAGAAATGCACTGACTCAGAGGCACACACACACGCGCCACACACACCTTGGCCCGGTGTGCTGCAGGTGAAAATCGGGGACGCTTCCGACAGACAATTTATTCCTTTTGGTACATTTATGGGTCAGCTCAATGCAATGATTCACCAAAGCCTTTTTTTTTTTTTTTTTTTTTTTTCTTCACCCCCCCCCCCCCCCCCCCCCCCCCACAC